>APFE030422974.1:0-25092 GCA_000404065.3 Pinus taeda | reverse complement strand
AAAACTATAAACAAAAAAATCATAGATATAATTTAAATTAAATAAGTTCTAATATTGTTGAGAAAATTTGTTTTTGATGCCTATCTCTTGAATCTAAACATTTTGTGAACTAGTTGCTATTTAGAAATTGAACTACAAGAAATATTTTGAATTCAAACCCACTTGACTATATCGATTTTATGATAAATATTTTATTTGTATTCAACCATATGCTTTGATACTTTGTTTTATATCTCATATTGCGTTACTGATCAAAATACAAGTTAACATAATCTGCAATTCATTTGAGTTAAGATTTGATTAAATCATTTAAGCATGAATTGTGAATGCGTCCACTGATGCGAAAATTGAATTTGCCAATTTAAAATATTACCAATAGTATTAGCAATAAAATATTTTAGTGAGAAGTGCGGATTTCCACACAAAAAATCTTTCTATGTACAATGAACTTCCTCTATACAAACAAAGCTTTTGTTTAATGAAATTTGGTTTTGTACATAGTTTTTTGTGCATTCCGCATAACTTTTACTCAATTGAATACTGATATGCATTATATATAACTAAAGTATTAGAAGTAATGCTAGTAACAAAAATGTTTTTTACGATGTTTATGCGCTCAAAGATATATGAAGGTGGCTTTTTTGTTCTAAAATTACTTGATGACCTATATTTTATTAAATTGAGTGTTAATATGCATTATTTTTAACTGAAATATTAGCTATAATATTAGCGGTTAGTGAAAAATGTAAAAATCCACACAAAGAGCTTCCATAAGAGCCTGAACAAAAAGATATTCAAAAGATTCGAAAATAAGCATTATTTACACTTAAAAGGATTAGCGAGAACCTCACATGCACATCCATATATAGCATGTTCGAAGGAAGCTATACAACCATCGTTTGGCGGAGCAAGCATAGGATAAGAGAATTATGCACCTTCGAATAATGTAAACCTATGCACAATGAAACTTGAATGACACTAAGCACTTACATGTTAATTGACGAAGATATGTTAATTGATGGAGTAACTATTAAAATCTCCTAGTCGAGGCATGACATTTATATAAATCCTTATTTTCAAATGAAAAACTAAATTTAACTTCCTAAAAAAAACCACATGCATGCTAAAACAAAATTTTGCGTTATTTTATGCCTTGTTCTACTAAATAATAAAATCTAGCAATATAATAACAAACCGTTACATGCCAACTAGCGCTTCTCCTTTCTGGCGTTATTTTCGAGGTTTATTTTACATGCAAATTTCCAAATTTATATTCTATTGTGCAAAGGAAGCATGTGTGGAGGAATTTGCGTATAGGTGGCTATTCAAAGGAAGTGTGTGCAGAGAACAAATTCTCACTGTGTGGAAATATTTGTGTCAAGAGAGTCAATTAATAAGCGGTAGAGGTGAACTACACTATGCAAGTACTCATTAGGTAGGACTCTGGAAGAGCTCTGGTGAACATGGAGGTTTAGGGTTTGGGTCAAACCTGTAACGGCCAACCTGCATAGACCACAACGCCTCTATCATCATTTTCAAGTAATATGACAAACCACAAACGACAAGGAATAGCATGCAAATCATGGACATCCCCCCAGGGGGAGGACACGACACCTCCCCCCAATGATAGTGAAAACATTCAGATGCACTCGAAAGATATCAGGAAAAAGGCGCATGATGAAACAGGAACATGACCTGATATACTGACAGCGAATATGGACAGAAACAAGGCTCCCAAAATGACATCGACTACCTGCAAGCTGGCCGCAACTAAGATTGAGCTCCCAAGTCACCGGATCAACACTCAAATGCAATACCTGAAGGATCACGCCTTGATTAGGAAATTTATAGGCTTCTAGCCTATATATAAGGCTTTGCATGGATGGATCACATCCAAATGGAAGCCAAAAGGGCACATTGCCTTGTAATTGGGGCCTAAGGGGTTCTTTACGGCAGTTTTCAACTATATAGAATATTGAAACAGAGTCCTTGATGGAGGACCTTACTTTTTTAATGCAGTTGGCATGTATCTAAGGCACTGGATTGAAATATTCAATCCAGGCAAAGAATATCTAAGCTGGGCACCAGTATGGATCTGCCTCTATTCCCTTCCATTAGAGTATTGGGATGAGGATTCACTGCAACATATTGGAAATGGTCTAGGGGAATTCATCAAAATTGCAGAGGAGACAAAACTCAGAAGATATACTTCCTACGCCCACATCTGCATCTATATGCATCTCAGCAAGGCTCTTCTGGATGCGGTAAGTCTATACCATGGCAATTTTGAATGGACTAAGTTAATAGATTATGAACATGTCCCATTTCGATGCAGATAATGCCGTGCCCTTGGCCATCTATTTTGTGACTGTCCTTCAAATCTAAAAACCTTGAACTCCTCCTCTTCAGATAAAGCTGACTCGGACGGATTCAGCAAGGTCTCTAACCACAAAAAGAACCACAAAAAACCCATTTCAAGCCCTAAAAAAACTGTTTCCAGTTCTTCAAAGCCATCCACTAGCAATAGCTTTGAAATCCTAGCATAGCCAGAGCTAAATAACTTTGAGAATCCTATGCACTCAGAGGAAATGCCCATGATGATAGCACAATTCATTCCCACTGGCTCAAAGAAGACCCAGAGATCTAAGAAAACCATAGATCTCACCTCCTCCTCACCTAGTATGAACCTGAAATGGAACACTCAGGGCATGGACGTCGACAACATGAAGCCAACAAACATGGCTATAATAGATATAACAGAGGAAAGGGGTGAAGCCCAACACATGGAAGAGGAGCCTGAAAGCATAGATATTGGAGATCTGGACATTCTTGGATTAGAACAAGCTTGCAAAACAAAAAAATATGACAAGATTCTAGAAAGACAGCTAGAAAACTTGGAAGTCATCCTTTCCATAGCACAATAGCAAAGAACTCTAGGCATTCAGCTTGGAAGTCAATGGGATGGAAAAAACATTCCTAAAGACAATAAAAAAAGAGGAAGGAAAATAGATCTCCAAAGAACCATCTGTATTGGGGAAATGCTGGTGGAATCGGGAAGATATTCCAAGCTTACCAAGTATTACAACCCCCTACCCAACAATGCATCATGAAGCTAACTTCATGGAATATTAGAGGGCTCAATAGCCTCGGGAAATACAAAATGATAAAAAACATGATTCAGCAGGAGAAACCCCAAGTCTTCTTCATGCAAGAAACTAAATGTAAGTCTACAACATTGGACCAAACCATTACAAAATCATGGCCAGGTAGCGAAGTAGTGGCAGTGGATGCCTCAGGAGCCTCAGGAGGCTTAGCAATAGTTTGGGATGAATGAGCCATCATGCTTACTAACATTCATGTGAGTAAGCACTCCATTCAAGCCACCTTCCATGTTACAGAGACAATTGTGCATGGTCACCTAACCAATGTCTACTTCCCCTAGGAGGCAATGTATAAGATAGACATATTGAACACATTATCTTTGATCAACTCCGACAGAACTCATCCACTCTGGATCACAGGAGGAGATTTCAATATGATTACAAAGCTAGAAGAAAAGAGAGGAGGTAGGACCAAACTGGATAATGACAACATTCATTTAGAAAACATCATCCAAAACATCTGGCTCATAGATATGCCATTCAATAATGGAATCTACACTTGGAATAACAAAAGATCATGTATACATCAAATTGTCTCTCAATTGGATAGATTCTTGTTATCGGACAATACAATCCATCTTGGAGGAGACTTCTAGACTTTAATCTTGCCTCTCACAGGCTTAGATCACTGGCTAATATCGCTCCAATGGAAAATACCGGGAAACATTACACGGTGGCCATTCTACTTTGAAGCATTCTGGCTGACGCATCCGGACTTTAATAACCTGATAAATATGATTTGGAAAAGTTTCAAACCCCTGGATGGCTCAAAATTTTACCAATTCCAACAAAAACTTAAAAATCTCAAAAACAACATCAAACAAAGGAATCAACTTACCTTTAGCAATATCTTCCAGGCACAAAATGCTCTAGATTAAGAAATGAAAAGACTACAACATAGGATCATCAAGAATGGAAGATCTGAGGTACTCTCAGAGCAGGAAAAACACCTTCAGACACAAATATCAGAAAGAGTAAAGCAAGAATAAATACTTTGGAAGAAAAAATCAAGAGTTAGATGGCTTAAGGAGGGCGAAATAAACACAAAATTTTTTCATTGCACCACTATCCAGAGAAGAATGCACAACAACATCACTCACATCTAGAATCGGTAGTGATAACGAGTGGAAAAACATGAGGATGTAGAACAAAAACTTCTTACCTATTTCAAGTAGGTACACCAAGAACCTCAGATAGATAGAAAGCCAACCACAGAGAAGATAACCAAGAATGTCCCAAAAATCATAACAGAGGAACACAATCATCTCGTCCTCAGGCCAATATCCTTGTAGGTAGTGGAGCATGCAATGCAACAATTAAAACAAGGAAAGGCGCCTAGCCTTGATGGATTCACTTCCAATTTCTTCTATAAATTTTGGGATGTGGTCTGGCAGGTTGTTGAGGAATCCAGGTCTAATAGATGGATGCTTCCCTCTACGAACGCAACGTTCATTGTCCTCATCCCCAAAGAAGCCCAATATAAGGCTCCTGGTAAATTCAGGCCTATCACTCTTTGTAATGTCATTTACAAAATAATTTCCAAAGTTATTGCCTCGCGACTAAAATTGTTGTTACCATTACTCATATCGCCAGAGCAATCAGGCTACGTGGAAGACCAGTAAATCATGGATGGCATCATTCTCACTCACGAGATTATTCATTGCTTGAAGCAGTAAAAAAAAGCAGGTATGCTTCTTAAAATTGACCTCTCTAAAGCTTTTGATAGTTTAAGCTGGAATTATATTCAAAAAATGTTGATTGCCTTTGGTTTCTCCTCTCCCTGGGTTAGATGGGTCATGAGTCTCATAACTTCCACTTTCTTCTCCATTCTGGTCAATGGAATCCCTTCCACCCCTTTTCACTCCTTCAGAGGAATCTGACAAGGTGATCCCCTTTCCCCTTATATGTTTGTCATATTGGCAGAAGGGCTTGGAAGAAACATCAAAGAAGCTCTTCACTCCCTACATTTAAGAGGCCTCTCGTTTCCCAACTCCCCTTCTTTTACCCACCAACAATTCATGGTTGATAACATGTTGTTTAGCCATCCTTCAGTCTAGGAAGCTCTCAAACTAAAATCCCTTTTGACTGAGTTCTCGGATGCCTCTGGAGCTAGCATAAATAAGACCAAATCCCAATTTTTTTTCTTTCATACCCCTGCTATCACCCAATCTTCAGTAGCTTGTATCCTTGGATTCTTGATAGCCGCTATCCCTTCCAAATATCTGGGAGCTCCCATGATTGATACAACTTTGAAGCACTCTTCTTGGCAACTGCTCTTGGAAAAATTAGAAGCTCATCTCTCCTCCTGGACTCACAGAGCTCTCAATTTGGCCAGCCGTCTACTCTTAATCAAAGCTATCCTGCAATCCATGCCTCTATATCTTTTTTCAGTTCTGGCACCACCAAAATGTATACTCAAGGAAATCAAACATCTTCAAAGAACCTTTATGTGGGGCAATTCGGGACAAAATCGAAAATGGGCACTTGTGAAATGGGACATTGTATGCCTTCCAAAAATCTCAGGAGGTACAAGGCTTCATGATCCTTAACACAGTAATGTTATCATGGGAGCTCGCCTCTGGTGGAAATGGATCTCAGCGCCACATACTCCCTGGGCTATCCTTTGGATAGCAAAATATGCCAACAACCGACTAGTAGATGATCTAACCCAACTCACAAAAGTTGGCCCGGGATCCTTAATCTGGAACGCAGCTAAACAAAACAAGGATTTAATCCAACAACATAGCTTCTTGGAAGTTAGGGATGGTAATAGTGCAAGGTTTTGGGAAGACTCTTGGCAGTAAAGACCCAAGCCGAGGGACCTGATCAAACCTCACCAAATAACGGATTGGGAGGAGAATTGATGGACAAGATAAACCAACAATGGAAGCCCACCCTCACACAGGGATACAGACAATGGATAAGCTCAGATCACATTATTAGGTAAGGTACAAAATCCGTTCAGAAAAATCTGGAGGCAAAACTTTCAAATAGGAAAATCTATTATTCCAATAAGAAGGATAAGCTTAGATGGGGTTACGAGGCAAGAGGAACCTTCACCACACATGAGGCTTATAACATAATTATAAGGAATCACACAATCAAGGATCCTCTTTGGAACAAATTTTGGGTCCCCAACATTTGGCCAAAAGTATCCACTTTCCTCTGGTTGCTCTGTCAAAATAAAATCCTCACTTGGGACAATCTATGGAAAAGAAGTTTTCACGGGCCTTCCATGTGTCCCAACTGCAAACAGGAGGAAGAAACCACTATGCGCCTCATGAAATCATGCCCATTGGCAAACAGACTCTGGGGAAAAGTAAGCTTCAGATGCCAAAAAGACGGATGGATTAAAGAGGATATCACCAAGACTGTATGCAATTAGGCAATCAATCCATATAAGAGCAAATTGTTAAACTCTTTATGGAAACTTATCCTAGGCCTCCTCATGTGGACAATATGGAAAGAAAGAAATCACTGCATTTTCAAGGACCAATCCTCACCTTTAGAAATCCTATGGAAAAAAAATTTCCAAAACCTTCGGGAAACCTTATTGCTTCAAACCTGGTATGAAGAAGACTTTCCTTCCATTCCATAGGAACAAAATATATGGGCAAACTGGAATCTTCACTGGAACCAAGTTCGGGCAAACCATGGTAAACCCTCATCACAGAGTAAGATACCAGACAAATGGCTTCATCCACCCCAACATATGATACAACTTAACTTTGATGGAGCTTCTAAAGGCAATCCGGGCAAAGCAGGATATGGAGGAGTATTCAGAGATCATAAAGGCATACCTCTTTAACCTTCATAGGCTCAATTGGCTGGGATACAAATAACTTGGCTGAATTAGAATGGTTATGGCTAGGGTTTCTCTTAGCTCAACCTCATGGTTTCTTCCCACTTTTAATTGAAGTCGATTTTCAGATTCTCATTAACATGGTTAATTAGATTCTGCAGGGGACACCGTCAAACAAAGTGGTCAATAGCTAGAGATTGGCAGAAAGATTAGAACTCATTGAACAATGGCTCGCCACCCACAGAGCAATCACCTTCAAGCACATCCGTAGGGATGGCAACAAAGTGGCTGATCTTTTAGCTAACATAGGAGTGGATAGTGGAGTGACTCTACATGCAAGCTCGCTCACCACTATTGCCACTGCACTCCAGTGAAAAGATTACAATGATTTGGTGCAAATTGAAATGGTTCAGAGTGAAGAAGCACACACAGATGCAAGTGACGAAAACCATGCCATTAAAGGCGATTAGATGGACGGGTAGTGAGAGGACTGGCCACATGGTTTCCTGCATTCCATCCCATGTCAACTTGAAAGAAATTCATGGCACCCTGCAGGTGACATTAAATGCATACTCTGGTTGAGATTTCTCCATCATTCACATAGCTATGGCCTCCACAGACCATAATGATGCTCCTCCTCTCCTACTCCATAGCATTTGCCTACCTTAGGCAGTGGATCCTTCTTCTCACACTGTCACCGGAAGCCGCTACTGGTTGATCAGCTGTGTAGAACTTGGTAATGGGATTCATTTCTCCCAAACCAAGCTTTACAATCTGACTCCAACTTAGACTTCCTTCGCTCATCCTCTGCTTAACATTTCATCCAATTACCACACTAATAGCTCCGCTTCGAGTACTTCCATGGTTCGCCTCTGCTATAAAATGCGTAGCAGGAGAGGGGGATGTCGTGGTGGAGGCATCTATCCTCATGTGACACCCAGTCCAAAATCTACCCCCCCCTTCCCCTAACATCCCTAATCCTTATGGCTCCTTCTCTGGCTAGTATCCTAAAACCCGCAGTGGCCGAGGATGAGCTCTGCTCCATGGTGCTAGCCAAAGGGATGCTGTTGTCCTTACAGCCAATTTTTCCCTTCCCCCTCACCCCACTCCCCACACAACAAAATTTTGTTTTTGCAGCACCCTAAATAGGCTTATTATTATAGCCACAGTGACCATCACTTTCTTTGCAGAAAACGACCTACAGGAAGCTTCGCCAGAGGACAATGGTGAGCAACAGAGAGCTGTTCAAAGGATCAGGAGTGCCCACGACTCAGAAAAGTAGCCGCTGGACGAGAATGTTGCCACCCCGCATGGCAAGGAGTTGGGTGGCAGCCAACAAGCTACTGGAGGTAGAGTTGGAGACACACAGACACTAGGAGGCAGAGCAGGAGACACATCCGGCTCACATGCAGCTACAGGAAGCTCCGCTGGTAGTCAACACACTTTTGGACTTCAAACAGGCACGTTAGTAGAGGAGGGGGAGTGGTATTAGTACGTGTGTCTCATCGAGGAGGAGCTTGCCCCAAATGACCTCTAGATTTGACACTTCACAGCCAGGTGTCGCCCTTCTGCCAGCTAGGTATTTTCTTCTACTGACTGGTTATTTTCTGTTATGATATGTTCTGCCAAAACTTTACTGGATATTTTTGACATGTTTGCTATTTTTTTGGTTAAAATTGATAAACCCTGTGTGGGTTTGTTCTGCTTTCATGGACCGGTTTCCCCATCGATGGGGCAGTCGAATTATTTTTTGATAATGATGTTCAATATTAATTCTATTTTTGTACATAGTCTTAAATAGAAGTAGTTATAACTAAAATATAAGCAATAATATTATTAGTTAGTAAAACGTGCAAATATCCACCCGTACAAAATTTTGAAGAAACAAATATTTGAAATATTTACAATCAAAATATTAGCAATAACTTTGTATATGTCAATGGTTTACTAAAAGAGCTACTTGTTCTAGTATACTCTATCCATGCGTTGAGACAAAAATGTGGGCAAAATGTGAATGCCACTTAATTAGTTGTAGACACAAACAAATACACAGTATTTATTGTACATTGAATGCTTCCTCCACATAATGAAATTTCTTTACGCTTCCACATAAATTAAAATATTACTAATAATGTAAGGCAGGTGGGGGGGGGTGGGGGTGCAGGGGGAACGATAGACTACACAAGTCATTTTTCAGAGATACTCTTACAAATTTCCAGATCACATGTTGTATGAATGTTTACAGAGGATGGGGCATGTGCAGGAGAACGAAGAATATTATCATCTTTGTTTGTGCATATATTTTACTGTGCAGATTACGAAGTTTGTGTGGAAGAGCAGTTGTGTATGGCTTTTGATTTTAGAGCTATGTATCTTTGAAGAATGATTAATATTGTTGGCTTCCATTGTGTGGGGTGGTCCATAGGGTATTGTTCCAATGTTCTAATTTTCTTAGGCCATGCAGCCTTGATCTGCCTTATCAGATATAATCAATTAAATAAAAATCTAAGGATAGACAATGCTATTGAGAAAATAAGTCTTATTTAATAGTGATTAAATTATTAAAAATAATAAGACTTTTGTGCTAAGTGAGGCGATCTACACATTGAAAGTTTCCTTCACACAATACAACTCATCCTCACTTCCGCTCATATGAATAATGATTTACAATTAAACTATTATCAATAATATAAGCATGAAGTATCCATTTCAAATAAAAAACCTTTAACGCGAACATAGGCTGCAAATATTTATGCAAACAGAATCAATTAAATAGAAATAGAGACAATAATAATTATACAATGAAAGCTTGAAAGCTTCTTTTGCATGATGGGTTTTTTAATTATTATATAGGGAAGGAGTTGTGTGGGGATCGTTATTCATGTGTGGAGGTTATGTAGAGAAAAAATTCATGTGCAGGATTTGTGCAGGATCAAGAAAATACAGACGATCCTTTTAATTATAATGTGTTTTTATATTTGTTTTAATTCAATTGGTTGAATGCAGAAGTGCATATAATGGAAGATTGAGAACTTAAACAACAAAATGACTAGTTGTGTGGACAAAGATTTGCGGACCCGAAATAAGATGTTGCAAGGTCATTTTTGTTGTGCATCACTAAGAAGCTCATATACAAATTAATAAATGTATGCTAATATATTATGTTTGTATTTGATGTCACACAAAAGCATTACACAAATAGCTTAAGCATAAGATCCATGGTAGAGTTATCCTCTTCTATTCACTATGTTGATTCACTAATCCACATGTGTTGACTAATGGTAGATGATGTAACATAATATTCTATAGATTATAGTAAACGTTATACTGCTAGATATGATTAAAATGAAATGTGAATCTTGCATTAACGATTCACCTTTGTCGATTTCTGATTCGTACTTTCTAGTTTCTTACCTCATGAACTTGTTTTGTAAGGCTCATTCTGAGGACAAGCGCATATGCTCCTCATTGTTATCCTTTAACAATAAATAATTTCACTTTAATTTATTTTAACTAAAACAAATAATAATTACAGACATGAGAGAAAACGATTACTAATTGTGTGAAAGAAGTTGTGCAGAAATGACAATAACGAGAAAATGCAAGTCAAAAAAACATTCTTGAATAAGGATTTAATAACGTATATACAAGAAAACAAAGGCAAAAATAATAAGAAAATGAAAGTGCCAAAAACACTCTCGAATAAGGATTACATTCTTGAATAAGGATTTAATAATGTATATATAAGAAAACAAAGGAAAAAATACTGAGAAAATGAAAGTGCGATAAACACTCTTGAATAAGGATTTAGTAACATTTATATGAGAAAACAACTAGACGCATGGAGAAATCTATCCAGAAACACATCCTCCTCTGCATAATACAACTCATCGACTCTTCTGCACATATGCCTAATTATTTACAATTGAAATATAATCAATAATTGTGCGAAGCTATTTATATTATTTTATTATTGGAATATGAATACACCAAGAACCTATTTTGCGGAAGCGAGAAACTTGGCCTATTGTGTGGAACCTAGACCATTCTACGAAGCTTATACTCCCTATTGTGCAGAACCTAGATCATTGTGTGAAGTATTATCCTATTGTGCAGAACTTAGTTCATTGTGCAGAGCTTATAGCCTATTGTGTGGAACTTATCTCATTGTGCAAAGCTATTATTTTATTTTATTATTGGAAAAAGAATAGGTCATTACTTTTATTATTGAAAAACGAATACGTCATTACCAAGAAAACAACTAATAACTTTTGTGCGAGAAACTTAGCCTATTGTGGGAAACTTAGCTCATTGTGCAGAGATTATAGCCTATTGAGGGGAACTTATCTCATTGTGCAAAGCTTATAGCCCATTGCATGGAACTTAGCTCATTGTATGGAGCTATTTATTTTGTTTTATTATTGAAAAATGAATACTTGATTACCAAGAAAATATTATGAAAAAAATCAATTAAATAATAGTAAAGAGAGGGACTATGCAATAAATCAATTAGATCTTATACCTTGTTAAATTATTTTCTTATACATAATAAGAAAATAAATCCATAGAAAATGAGAAACACTTATAAAACATCTACGCAATTTACATATAAAAAATAAATATTTTAATATTAATATTTTAAACTTTTTAATATAAAATTATAAAATTTAAATGAAAAATTAATAAATTGAATACATATTTTTTCCTATTTAAAATGATAGGGTGAATTTCGAAGATAGAGTGATTTAGGGTGATACGATTGGATGAATGGACACCTGGTAGATGATAATTAATAGAAAGAATGGTTGGAGAGGGAGAAGGAATAATGAATTACATTATCACTCATCTCTTTTATCTTGTGGACATTTCTTCACCATGCTCGAGTAATAATTGATATCTTAGGTGAATTATGGAATTGCATGGACATGGTGTTTAAAAAATCTATGCAAACAATGTGAAAAGTCGAAGGAAACCAGAATTCATGAGATATGTGGGAAGTGTTCGTTTCTTGTGTTACTTCTTGTTTTTTCTCTCTATATGATGGGCTTCCATAATGTTGGACATTGTCAAGTGGGGAGAGACATATTTTCTTTTTCTTAGATGGGATAGTCATTAGTAAGAAGAAAGATCATTTTAATTTATTTAGTACTCAGTGGTGTCTATATATTATGTGGTATTTGGATTGTACCATTGATAACTAATTTGTTGTTTTTTCTCTCTATACAATGGGCTTCCATAATGTTGGACATTGTCAAGTGGGGAGAGACATATTTTCTTTTTCTTAGATGGGATGGTCATTAGCAAGAAGAAAGATCATTTTAATTTATTTAGTACTCAGTGGTGTCTATATATTATGTGGTATTTGGATTGTAGCATTGATAACTATCAAATTATAGATCTTCATTTAAGGCAACTAGATTTGGAGGGAGGGGTTTGTTAGTGTAAGTAAATGAAAATCAGGTATATATATATATATATACACACGTACTTAGGATCAATGCGAATAAAGATGAATGCCTTAGGCTGGAAGAAATGCAAATTAGAAAGTTCCTCAACAAAAAAAATAGAGCTAAAGTAGAGGCCATGATTTAAGAGAAAGTCTATAGTAGTTTTTATAGATTAATTAAATTGAAAGTGGAAACAATTGAAAAATTGCTTAAAAAAATTATGATAACCTCTGGATTGAAAATTATGATAGCATTTCCATTAACATTGTTTATGGTAACTTCTCCAATTAAAATCCAGATAAAAACTTTCCCAAAACATAAAACATTAATACTTCAAAATAATAAAACGTTTATAATATAATAAAAATTTATTTTACTAGTAATACTGGAGAATTAAACTCAAATAACTGAACTTTATGAATAAAAAATATAAATCCTCTAAAATAATAAAATTAATTATTTAAAAATCAATTAAAACTTGAATGATCACTCAAACTTCTTAACCTTTTAATAAACAATAACCAATAAAAGAAATGAAACTCACACCAATACTAATCTATTTTTTTTATTCCTATTTTGAAATATTTTCAAATTAAATAATTATTTCCCGACCGTTATCATTGTATAATAATATATTTTAGTAAATTATATTATTATTTTTATATGGTAATAAATTATAATATAGAATAATTATTTAATAATTTTGATGTTAAATATTTTATAAAATTAAAAATATTAAAACTACCTATTATATATATTATTAAATAAATAAAAATAATAATATATATATAACTAATATTAAAATCCACGTAATATTCTGTCCAATTGAATGCGAAGTTATGTGAAATCAAAGTTATCCTTCACATATCTTCCAAACAATTTACATGAAAAGGTAAACGAAAATACAATAGTGATACCTTGATTACAAACCTGATTACATATGAAAACATTGAGGCTGCACAGTACGGAAAAGGAGTTTAAAAATATTTAAACATAACGCAAACCCCATAATGGCGAACATGTAACTAAACCATCAAGCAAAATACATCGCCATAGCGAGTAAAACAACCCCGAAGAACATTACAGGAAGAAAACTACTGCCCAACAATAAAGCTGGTGGACCCTGTTATTTATACAATTTATTTAAACATAAAGCAAATCTCAGAATGGCCATAACGTTTAACATAACCAGCCAACACAAACATTGCTACAACACACCATTAAGAAAAGAAATGCTGCTGGCCAACAGTGAAGTTGGCGGACAATGATACAGAGGCATGTCTCCAATGTCAAATGCTCCAGCCGCAGCGGCCACTTCATACACTTGAAATCATCGTTAGAAAATGGAACGGATCATGACGAACGGATGAAGACGAACGGAGGGTATCACATTATTGTCAATTGCTCGAGCATATATTAAATCTTAGTTATTTTTGTTCACTTTCAGCCATTGGTCCATCGCCACGTTCAATTTTGAAGGACATGTTACAGTTATGGTATATTTCTAATGTTAAGAGGCTGAAAACGTTTTAAACATCTCGGCTTTCCTTCACTTTCAAATGATTTATCGCATTCAATTTAGACCTAGCTTGACACTCGATGGCATTTTTGATATATTTTTTAATATGAGGGGGTATACGGTTTATTTTAATATATCTGTAGCAATTAAAAATAATGTATATAGTTAGACTGCTGAAATAAAAATAATGAATAAAAATTTTACGCAACATGTTAACAAGTTATATGTTACTATCTGGTTTTAGATATGGGATGATTTGTTTTCTAATATTATTTTACTTCAATAAGGTTTTAATATATATATTTTTTTTTAAAATTGTCAAACTAGTTGTTAAGAGTTCATTTGGTTTTAGATATGGGGTCTTTTGTCATGATTATAATGGAAATTGATTTGTTTTCCAATATTATTTTAGTTGAATAAGATTTTAATATATATATTTTTTCTAAAGTTGTCAAACTAGTTGTTAAGAGTTCATCTGGGTTTAGATATGGGATCTTTCCTCATGATTATAATGCAAATTGATTTGTTTTCCAATATTATTTTAACTGAATAAGATTTTAATATATATTTTTTTCTAAAGCTGTCAAACTAGTTGTTAAGAGTTCTTTTGATTAGTTAAGAGTCTAATTTTTTCAAACATAAGGAAATAAATGAATGATCCAATAAATAAATGAATGATCCAATACTTTGAAGGCATCGTCTAGAAATCAAAGTAAATTTTTTATGGACCAATTATAAATAAATTTTTATGGGGTATTTTTTTTAAATAAAGTTAACATTGGCTTATTTATTTTTCATTAATTGTTAAATTGTGACAAATTTTAACACTATATAAATCAGATATATAAAAATGCCCAAGGAGAATCTTCGTTCTACAACCATAGACACCAAATGAAATGCTTTCACCATGATCCCACACTTAGTCAATTGTTTAGTTGGCATATTATATTGTGTAATGCCCCTTCCTAGCATAATTTTTCCTTGAGTTTATTATCACAAATTTGGTAATTTTGTTAACTATGGGACCCACTAAATTTGGGGCTGAGACTCATGAAAAGGGAGGCTGAAAATCGTTTTGACAATGGGCATGGGGGCCACACTCACTTGAAATATGCATTACCTTAGAAGGAAGTTCGATTTGCCAAGGAATGAGATCGAAATACTTGATGGAGGGATCCACATGGGAAGGAAGCTCAAAAATTATAAATAGAAGGAGCTTAACAACTTTTGGGGGCTTTTGTCAATCACACATTTCTCTTGTTGTTGGAGCTACTTAGCCTAGTCACAAAGTTGTTCAGCACAAAGCTTTCCATGTGGAGAGATCACCCTTCTCTCGATGGACTACGAGTTTCCATGTGGAGAGATCACCCTTCTCTCGATGGACTACGAGTGCCACCCTAGGGAGGTACGTTTGTGCCAATTTGGAGGGGAGATTAAAGGAGTTCAAAGCACATCATACAACCTTTCTCTCATCCAATTCATACTCTAGGAGGACGCAGTATAGGGCCTTGTACTACTCATTCTAGCTATCTTTCGAGTGGTGTTTTCCAAGAAAAATTTTGTATAGTGGCTAGAGGGGAAGACCAAGTTGGTTGAGGAGCTTGGGGCAAGAGGTTACTGTTTGGAGGCAGAACAAATTTATTTCATCTAAGGCCTGCCCAATAGTCATTCTCTGGGCACACGTGGGAGAATGGGGGAAGTGCTTGGGAGGTTGATTTTGCTGGGAGAGTTGAGGAGATCTTAGGGGAGGTGAAACTCAACATTTTTGGAGCGATTGGGAGGATATTTTAGGAAGATTACAGACAGGCCATATTTTCCTCGCCAGTTGGGCAAGGAATGGTAGTTGGGATCAATTTTCGAAGGTCAAAATCAGGCCAAACCCTTTATGGGTTTTCATGGGTTATTTTAGAGGAGCTTGGGCCTAACTTTTCATAATTTTCAGAGCATTAGAGGTGCAATTTTTAGCAATATCTTTCAATCAGACAATATAGTTTTTTGGGGCAGCACAAGGCATCTTGGGAGGAACTCATTCCCTCATCCGAGCATTCTATTTTATCACTTAGGCCTTGTTAAGCTTACCATTGAGGCAAGCTCAGGTGCATTCCTTCCATACAATTGTACTGTTGCTCCATATATTTAATAAAATGGCTTGGATGGATGGAATTTTTGGAGTTTCCATGGGTGTTCACTTATTTTTCTGAGTTTTGTGCTTGCATGTATTATTTTTCTTTGCATATCACTGCTTTTCCTAATTAGGAACATTGCAGTGGTATGACTCAAATCTTATCTCATTCATGGGGGACCTTTCCTATGAATGAGGAGGATAGGCAGAACATTACTTGCCCAAGGTAGAGCTGCAAAAATAGGGAGAGGGAGTTAGAGATTACACCTAATATTGAGACACGTGGGAAGGAAGTAGTAGTGGAAAGTATGGGGGAGCCAAAGAGTAAGGAGCAAGAAGCATTTGATAGCTTCTGGAAGGCCTTAAATGGTTCAGCCAAAGGACATAAAGAGCTGCTAGAGGAAATCAAGAGACAAAATAGGGAAAAGAGAATGCACCATGAGTTGCTATTTGGGAAGACTTCAGGGGCCTCACAACAGTATGACCACCCATCATCAAACATTCACCCACCAACCTTTAGTGGGCCAATGAGGACCACATTACCTACCATTCTACCCTCAACACCTAGTGATCAGGGTGGCCTGGATGATCAGATGCCCATGGGAGATTAGTTCATAGAGTGGCATTCCATGGGGCAAGACATCAACACAACCTTGTCCTTTAGGGATTACTACCAGCTCAAGCAGAACGAGAAGGGAAGGTACAGTGGGGGATCAAGCACACAAAGTTTAGAATTGCAGTGTATCATTGGGAGGATATATTTTCCCACATATGATGGATCTACCAAGTGCACAACTTGAGCTTGGGTGGAAAAGTTGGATACCTATTTCCATATTAATAAGATGACAGAGGTGGAAGCCATCAAAATGGATACCCTTCACTTGGAGGGAGAGGCATACGATTGGTAGTTTCACGAACATAATAGGGCATGCTAGCATGCCCTCTTATTAGGAATATCCATGGAGAGTGGTGAAGCATTTTGATAGGGGGACCAGGAGACTCAGTTCAGAGAGCTGACCCAACTTAGACCGACTCGCCATTTAGAGAAGTGTATATCACAACTTTTTAGGGTCTTAGTCATGATGCCAGACTTCTTATATGCCAAGAGGGTGTACACATTTGTAGAGGGCTTGCTTGAGCCAAACATGGACAGGTGAAATCCCATAGACCCACTACTTTGCAGGAGGTTGTGACTTCTACTAGGGATTTTCACGAGGCAATCCACAAGACTCAAGCACCCATACCATCACAGGCTCCCTACCCATAGAAGGGGAGTGACACTAGGCCCCCACCACAACGAGCATCCCAGGGGCATGGGCAGTTAGATGAGGAGACCAGTAGAGACCTCTAGAGGAGGAAGCTATGCTTCACTTTCCAGGAGCCTTCAGCACCAGGCCATAGATGCACAATGGGCAAGGTCTACTACATTGAGGTCTTCTCTGATAGTGACTAGGAGAATGACGTGGAGTTGGATATAGGTGAGGTGACAACAAGATATGCAAAGAGGAGACGATCACCACCACCACCATCTAGGGGAGCACCTTTCACACCATCTATGGGAGTCTTAGCTTCTTTGCATAGGGTTCAAATTCTTTTGACCCTGAGGATCAAAAGTAAAGTGGAGGGACAATGTGTCTCAGATTTGGTAGATAGTGGGGCCACCCACAATTTCATTAATGTGAATATGGTTCAGAAGTGGGGTATCACTACAGAGGGGTTTGAGGGATTTTTACTTCTGGTGTTGGGGGATAGGACTATGCAATGTACTCAATATGTCCTTGCTTTGACAGTGACCATGGGAACCTACTCAGTGATAGATCAATTTTTTGTTTTGGATGTGTCGGACACCAATGTGGTGATGGGCATCTAGTGGCTCTACTCCCTTGGGTGGATCACGACGGAGTGGCAAATGTTAAAGATGGAGTTCGTGGGGCTAGATGGCAAGATGGTGGTTTTTTGTGGTATGCATTCATATCCTCCACAGACAGTCTCAGTGCATAGGATGGAGGCTGACTTGAGGCATGGAGATATAGCATGGGCGATGGAGTTGAGGATTTCATAGGTTGGGGGCCAACCCAAGCCACCACACACTGACATACAAGCCATGTTGGATAGGTACCTGGTGGTGTTTAGGACTTACCACCAGGACAACCCCCCTAACAGAGGATTTGACCACACAATTAAGCTAGAGCCATGGGTACATGTAGTTATCACCACTCTTTAGAGGCATCCCAAGGAATACAAGGATGAGATTAAGCATGCCATTAAGGATTTGCTAACACTTGGGCACATTAGGTCAAGATATAGTCCTTTCGCCTCCTCGGTTTTTCTGGAAGAAGAAGGATGGGACATTATGTATGTGCATATATTATCAAGTGCTCAACAAGAACACCCTGAAGAATAGCTACCACATTCCACACATTGATGAGTTGATGGACGAGATTAGAGGAGGCAAGTACTTCTCTAAGATAGACTTGCATTCGAGGTACCACTAGATCGGTGTGAGGGATCAAGATATCCATAAGATGACATTTAGATGCCACTATGAGAATTTTGAGTTCTTAGTTATTCCCTTCAGGCTAACCAACACACCTGAAACCTTCCAGTCATGCATGAAACATGTGTTCCATGGGAAGTTGCAGAATTTTGTATTGGTATTCTTCGATGACATTCTGATTTATAGCAGGACCTAGAAGGAGCACCTACAACGCTTGGAGGTGGTGTTACACATTTTATAGGAGCAAACGTTTTATGTGAAACTATCCAAGTGCTAGTTCAAGTTGAAAGAGATGGCCTATTTGGGGCATACTATTGGGGAGTATGGAGTAACAGTGAATGACAAGTAGATCAAGGCCATCTGGGATTGGCCAGTACCTTGGACTCTGACTGAATTGAAGGGCTTTGTGGTCATATGTACATACTACAGGGAGTTCATGAAGGGATTCTCACAATTGGCAACTCCCATGACATATCTAACCAAGAAGGGTGATTTTGCATGGATAGATATAGCGTACTCAACATTCGATCGCATAAAGGAGGTAATTAGCAATTTTCCACTTTTAGCACTCCTAGATTTAACTTAGCCTTTCACCTTGGAGTATGATGCATCAGGTGAGGGAGTTGGAACAATATTAATTTAGGATGGTCAACCCATTTCTTTTGAGATACAAATGCTCGTTCCGCATTGGAGGTCATATTCTACATAAGACAAAGAGATGGTAGCCATCATGCATGCATTGGTAAAATTCTGATAGTATCTGGTGGGAAACACATTTCGAGTGAAGACTGATCACAATAGTCTTGGCCATTTTATAGGGTAGCAGGGCACCAGTGATAGGCAATAGAGGTGGGTTAGCTAGGTCTAGGCCTACAATTTTGACATTGATTATGTCAAGGGAAAACATAATGTGGTTGCATATGCATTATCTAGAAGGCCTTTGACACCTTCACTCATGAGAATTTGCTATGATTGGAAGGAACAGTTGTTGGTGGAGTGCTCTAAATATCAAAGGGCATGTGATATTTTGGAGGGTACACACACTAATGAGTGTTACAAGGTGATGGATGATGTTATATACTACAAAGGATACATATTCTTGGTTCTGGATTCACATTTGAGGGAGAAGTTTCTCCATGCAGCTCATGACTCTCCATTGTCGAGGCACAAGGGGTTCCGGAAGATATACATGACGATCAGAGAGCACTTCACATGGAAAGTTCCCAAGGGATATGTGTTGAGATATGTGCAGGAGTGTGAGGCTTTTGAAAGGAACAAAGGGGAGTTGACCCATCCAGTTGGGTTGTTACAACCACTTCCCATCCCTGAGGGAAAATGGGAAAGTATCTCCATGGATTTTATCATGGGGCTCCCTATGGTACTTGATAGAGATAGTATCTATGTAGTGGTGGATCAGTTGACCAAATATGCACATTTATTTTCCATTCCAGCCTAGTATTCAATAGCAGAGGTAATAGAGCTATTTTTTTATGGAGGTCTTTCACTTGCATTCTATTCCCAAGACCACAGTCAGTGAGAGAGACAATCATTTAATGGGGGGATTCTAGTAGGATCTCCCTAGGTTAGTGAGCATTGAGCTCACCCCCAACACTAGCTGCCACCCGTAAACAGACAGTCAAGCTAAGAGGGTCAACAAATGGTTGGAGGGCTATCTATGTAAGTACGTGATTGGAAAATAGAGGGAATGGATATGGTGGTTCCATTTGGGTGAGTGTTGCTACAACACCACCCACCACATGTCCATTGGTATGTCAATTTTTCATGCCTTGTACAATTATAATGCTTTATCTTTTACTGACATATTTTTTGAAGACATTTGGGTCCCAAAGGCCAAATATTGGATCCAAAAGAGCTAAGATATCCTAAAGGCTCTCAAAGATAACTTACTGACAGCACAAAATTAGAAAAATGTGTACACAGAGCATATGATTGAGGGGAAGTTTGGGGAGGGGGGCTTAGTTTTCCTACAGTTGCATCCATATCATCAGTCCACACTAAAACAAAAGGGGGTTGAGAAGCTACAACCCCATTTATATGGGTCGTACCAGGTGATCAAGAGAGTTGGAGAGGTGGCTTATGAGCTGGAACTGCCACTAGGGAGAAAGATCTATAATGTCTTTCATGCCTCATGCCTCATGCCTCATGCCTCAAAAAGGCATTAGGATAGTAGGTGAGAATAGTTACAGAGTTACCTCCACTAGGTGGTGAGGGGGATTTGAGTTTCGAGATGAAAACCATTTTGGAAACTAGAGAAAGGAAGCTGAGGAGCATAACCTTCAAGGAGTACTTAGTATGCTGGAGAAGCTTATCAAAGAGGATGCCACTTGGGAGGATGAGCACATACTTGAGCATCCAATGCTGAGGTTTCTTGGGGAAAAGAAACATTTGGGAGGGGAGGACTGTAATGTCCCTTCTTAGAATAACTTTTCCTTTAGTTTATTATCACAATTTTGGAAATTTTGGTTACTATGGGACCCATGAAATTTTGGGCTAAGACTTAGGAAAAGTAGGTCCAAAACCATTTTGATGGTGGGACATGGGGGCCACACTCACTTGAAATACACATTACTATAGAAGGAAGTTCTATTTTCCAAGGAAGGGGGTCAAAATACTTAATGGAGGGTCCCACATGGGAAGCGAGCTCAAAAGTTATAAATAGAAGGAGCTTAGGAACTTTTGGGGTCTTTTTTCAATCATACATTTCTATTTCTTCTCAAGTTGCTTAGGTGGGTCACAATGCTATTCATGGTAGAGGTTTCTAAGAGGAGAGATCACCCTTATTTCAGTGGAGTACGAGTGCCACCCTAGGGAGATAAGTCTGTGCCAATTTGGAGGGGATATTGGAGTTTAGAGCACATCATACAATGTTTCTCTCATCTAGTTCACACTCTAGGAGGAAGTAGTAGAGGACCATGTACTACTCATTCCAACTATATTTTGGGTGTTGTTTGCTAGGATAAATTAGGTATAGTGGCTCGAGGGGAAGACCAAGCTCGTTGAGGAGTTTTGCAGTAGGAGATTATTGTTTGGAGGTATAAGGAATTTATTTCACCCAGGGCTTGCATAGTAGTCATTTTCTAAGCACACATGGGAGATTGGGGAAGTGTTTGGGAGCTAGATTTTTTTGGGAGAATTGAGGAGATATAAAGGGTGGTGAAACTCAACCATTTTGGAGTGATTAGGAGGATTGTTTAGGAAGATTACAGACATGCCATATTTTCCAGCTAGTGGGGAGAATGTGGTAATTGGGCTCAATTTTCGGAGGTCAGAACCAGACCAAACTCTTTCGAGATTTTGGTGGGTTATTTGGGAGGAGCTTGGGGCTAATTTTGCATAATTTTCTAAGCACCGGAGGTGGTATTTGCAACAATATCTTTCTAGTAGAGAGTGTAGTTTTCTGGGGTAGCGCAGAGCATCTTGGGAGCAGCTCATTCTCTCATCGAGGAATTCTATTCTATCACCTGGGTCTTGTAAATATTTCCATTGAGGAAAGCCCAGGTGCACCCCTTCCATACCATTGTACTCTTGCTCCATATATTTAATAAAATGGCTAAGTTGGATGGCACTTTTGGAGTTTCCATGTGTGTAGACTAGTTTTTCTAAATTTTGTGCTTGCATGTATTATTTTTCTTTGCATATCATTGTTTTTCCTAAATAGGAACATTACATATTGCTTGCAAGGGTCTGATCTCCATCAAAATTCCTTTTATCTGAAAGATGGATTCTTTAATCTAAGTAAACACCCTTTGGAACTTCATAAGATTGGCTCAACCATCCATAAGTCTGTTAAGATCATTCACCCCATCACAGTTCAATTTGGCTTGTCCTCACACAGTAATCTCTATTTCCAGTTGAGAGGGGACTAATAGGGCTTTGGATTTCTTCTGAGGAGTGTCACCATCGTGGACAACTAGAAGAAGGTTTGTAACTTTTATATTTAGAATGTTTTGGAGGGATATTGCTTACACCATTTGACTGCGGATAAGACTCTAGAATCAAACATTGCAGTTGAGGTGGACCGATACTCAAAAATAATTGTGGGTTGAGATAGGCAGGTGTTAGCCCTTATTCATGCTGATTTGGGAAGAGGCATTCGAGGCCTTTTTCCATGCTCAATGCAAAATCATATTTGAAGGCCCTTCCTACTATCGAGCTCTTTTTGCTACCAGGATGAATTTACTCCCTGATATCTAAATATTTTCTCAACTTTTGTGAATCCAATCTCAGGGGATTCCCTTTGTTTGCAGATTAAAGACACATACCTTTTATCCTTATCAATAGCTATAATATACAATAGGTTGAAAATTCCATATTTTTGTATTTGGATGCTATATGGAGGTTTTCATCTCTAGTATAAAACAATACCTTAGTGAGTGTAACATAGCCAAGGATGTCATGCTTTACATTGTAGTGCAAGAGTAAGAAGTGGATCCAAAGGTTGGGGTATTTCATCCTCATCCCATCCCAAATCCTTTAAGGATGTCCTAAAACCAATACCTTTGCCACCAAACCCTGGCACATCTCTATGGAACTACATTCATGGTGGAACAAGTAGAGGAAAGCCCTTCTCTTGAAGTGGATAATGTTATACATAGATTCATAGTTGCATATTATGGACAATAAGTGATTATTTTTTGTTTCAATGGATTTTAGCCTTTAGAATATGTTCTTCAAGAGTGGGTACACTAGAATTAGCCTTAGAATACTATGTTATATTTCTAATTCAAAGGATTCTTTGTTGTGTTGTTCACTAAGATAGAGGTGCTAGAAGTATTTTTATCAGGGACCTTGGTTTTGGGGCTAGCTTGGCCTCTCCTTTCAATCTTAGTTACTGAATTTTAATCATGCCCCTATGTTGGCTCTGACAAATCCAATCTTGGTGAGGCTCTTGAATATGTCGATCCATATAACACACCTAAATATCATAAAATATGTGGGAAACTTACTAGGATCCTTCATCAAAATTGACTATGATATATTTAGAAAAGGAATCCTCACATTTGTTGGGATATGTGTGAAAGTGGACCTCAATAAAGGATTATCGGAAAAAATCCTTCTTGAATGGAGAGGCTGGGTTTATTCACAACCAATGGATTATGAAAGAAAAAAAATTCATTGCATGACTTGTCAGCAACCCAATCACCTTTAGAATGCCTGCCCCTACTCACAACGACCTCATTCACACCTAGAAAGATAAGGAATATAACTGTGGATGATAAGATCCAAAATTATCTAAAGGATCGAAGGCCACTATGCTTCAAGAGTAACAGAACTCATAGAAACTTAAGTCATCTAATTCCTATTGATTTTTGTGTAGCTTGGGAGGTACTCCAAGCCTTAATGTTTGGGGTTTGGAAGGAAAATAGCCACAAGTAGGCTTGTGGACTTGGAACAAAAGTATGGGGTTTTACATCCATTAGTATTTGGGCTAGAGCCATGAATATTTTTATCATGAGAAAATTTTAGGTGATGGATCTTGGTGTGTTGATTCCAAGGCTTCAAAAATCACCCAAATCAGAGCTCTAGAACTTGAGATATGAATTTTTGAGGTTGTACAATTAATTATGGACAGTTAAGTCATGTAGGCTTGGTCCAAGAGACATGTCTCTTCAAGGAATTAGTTGGAGCCCTCCATTAGTGTATATATAGGAGGTGTTGTGAAGTAATTAGAGATATCCCAAGTGCATATTTCATAGAGAAACATAACAGAAGCTTAGGTGTAGCCTTGAAGGGAGAAACATGTCTGAGTTATGGAATCGTTTGGACCATTAGTTGGGCCAAAAGTTTAGGGAAGGGTGTTGTTGCTTTAGGGAGTAATTCTGGGTGGATAAGCATGGTTTTTTATGGTTTTTATGTTTTGTGAGGGCATCCCCAGATAAGTTATGTGGTAAGGGTAATCTGCAGCCCTAAATTACAATCGTAAGAAGGTTACATAATATACCAGAAGGATGGAAACAGACCTATACACCAGCGTAGAAGAACACGGTCACAAGATGAGCATGTCACAGCTATAAGGGACACTTAGGAGGTGAGATGATGGGTCAACTGTGAGTTGATAGTTTCCCTAACCAGTCAACCCCACCTACAATAGAGATACTTCAAATCTCAAGGTATGTTATGTTGTTTCAGTGTTAAATTTGTGCAATGGATGGACTCCTAGTATGGAAAAAGTTTCTTTTCATATCTGAGAAATTTTAGTAAGGTGACAAGGTGCCCTAGACATGCTCTCATAAAGGACCTTGTATAGCAGAAGGAGGGCACACTTGGAAGTTCTAGATTAGGACAATTAGAGGATATCTTAAGGGATATTACATCAACAGTTTGGTATGTGTCATGTGAAGAGGAGCAACATGATGATGTATGGAAGTTTGATCATCCTCTTGAGTTGAATATTTGCACATAGATTGGTGCCTAGATTTGAGCAATAGCTCCTCTATTTGAGAGAAAAGGGAAGATGTGGAGAAGTTTGTTGTAAGCCATGTGTAGGGGTCTCCTACGCATGAGGATGCCTTAACTAGGTGAA
>APFE030422969.1:31984-52384 GCA_000404065.3 Pinus taeda | reverse complement strand
AAAACCCTCATTAATTCATAGTTTTATCCCATTGGGTACGTGGAGGACCAATGGATCTGATGGCATTACTTCATAAAAGTTGGGCCAAAGCGTGCAGGAGTACACCACGAAATTCAAGAATATGGCTATAATGTTGGGTATCTCTCCAAAGAACCCAGATATACTCCTCAAGTATTTTGGGGGTCTGTGCCTCCATATGAGTGAGCAAGTGATGTTTTTCAAGCCCAAATCAATGGACGAGGCTTGTATACATACACAATACCTGGAGAACATAAGCATGAAAAGAGTGCAATCAAGTGGATCGAAGAAGAAGGAGCAACAAGAAGCTTCTAATGAGGGGAAGAAGAAGCAAAAAGGGGGGAAATATAAAAAGATCACAACCACAACACACTAGTGCAAAGATCCTATCAACCACTATAACCATTGCAACATTGATGGCCATACAGAGGAGAAGTGTTGGAAGTTGCATCCAGAGCTAAGCCTAAAGAACAAGAAGAAGAATCCCATGGATTTAGATTTGAGAAACCAAGTTGAAAGAAAATCGGACGTGGATGAGAAGATCGTATATATGTCAGTGCAGAAGAAGGTGAATCTAAGTAGCCTTTAGCAACAAGAAGAGAATGAAATGACCAAACTCTTCCATACAAAGATACAAGTCAAGAAGACAAATATTTATGCTCTGTTTGACTTATGATCGCAGGTGAATCTCATCACAGCATAATTGGTCAAGAAGTTGGGGCTGGAAGTTTGTGATCATCGAAACCCATATCCACTAGGGTGGGTAAATAAGGATGCAAAGTTGAAGGTAACAAAACAATGTAAAATCAGATTTGCTATCAGTGTCGATTTTATTGATGAAGTGGATCTAGATGTGGTTCCCCTTGATGTATGTGGCATCGTGTTTGGAAGTCAACACATGTACATGTATGATGCAATATTCATGAGGAGATCTAATCAATACTGACTCGTCAAGGATGGAAAATCGTTCATCATCAACACGCACAAAGTAAATTAAATAAATTCACTAGTAAGTGTCAACCAAGCCAAAAAATTGATCAGTTCCAACAAGAAGTATGTTTTATTGTTTTTAAGATAAATTCAGTCTGAAGAGGAGTCAATAAGAGGCAAGGCATCCCTGGAGGGGTGTATTAAGAAAAAGAAACAACAATTGCAGGAGTTGTTACATGCATCAAAGAATATGTTTCGAGATTCCAAAGAGTTACCACCTAAGAGAGAAGTGGAACACGAGATCCAACTATTCCCGAACTCCCCCATTGCCAAATATTGGGTTGTATAGGAAGTATGTTATAGAAGCAAGTGAGGTGAAGAAACAGTTGTAGCAATTGCTAGAATAGGTTGTCATTTGTCCAAGTACATCACCATATGGGTTACCCATCATCATTGTGCCAAAGAAGGATGGGACTTGACAGATGTGTATATATTACAAAGCATTGAATAAAATCACACTCAAGAACAGATACCTCCTACCTAGGATAGATGATTTGCTAGATCGTTTGCAACAAGAAAAGTACTTTACCAAGTTGGACTTGAAGTCTGGATATCACCATGTTCAAGTCAAAGAAGAAGATACATGGAAGACTGCCTTCAAACCCAGACAAGATTTGTATGATTAATGAGTTATGTCATTTGGCCTATGTAATGCACCAAATACATTTATGAGATTAATGAAGGATGTACTGCACCCTTTTATAAATTAATTTGTTATTGTCTATCTGCATGATATACTAGTATATAGTGCTACCTGGGAGGAGCATATTTCACATTTGACATAGGTGTTGTAAACATTGAAGAAGCACTAGCTACTAGCAAACCTCAAGAAGTGTGAGTTTGTGCAACAACATTTGGTGTATTTGGGGTATGTGATCAATGGAAGAGAACTGAAGATAGACACTTCCAATATGGAGGCCTTCATGAAATGGATGGTGTCTACTAATGTTTTTGAGGTTAGGAGTCTCATTGGGTAAACACAGTACCTGAGGAAATTCATAGCCTCATTAGCAAGTGGCAAGGGTTTCCAGTGGGGAAAAGGTCAGCAAAAGGCTTTCGAGGAGCTAAAGAAGAAAACCAATAAAACACCAATTCTAGTATTACCAAACTTGCAGCGACCCTTTGAAGTGTAGATAAATGTGATTGGGTATGTTATGGGAGTTGTCTTGATGAAGGGAGGAAGGCATGCATGCTACCATTATTAAGTATTTCATATGGTCATTCTTAAGTACCCTACTTTCGATAGGAGCTCTATGCCATGGTGCAAGATGTGAAGAAGTGGAAGCACTATCTAATGGGAAAGGAGACAGTAATCTAGATAGAACACCAATCATTACAGTACTTACAGGCATAGAGTAAGCTATAACAGAGCAAGCATTATGTAACATCACCTCCTCTCATATCTACCCACTTTAACCGGATTGCCCAAGCTAAACATGAGCTCAAGGGATACTATGATAAGACTCAACCTCCTATATGGCCTTAAGGAAATGGAGTCGATAAATTAAGGCCTTACTGACTTCTCCTAGGTGTTACAAGACCTCTAGGAGAAACCCAAACCCTCCATGTGTCCAACCCATGAGTTAACTTTCTTTTCCACTATCCTAGATCCTGAGTCACTCCCTTGACAAGGCTTCCAAGTGGTTGGAACCCTCCAGTCGTTCCCACAAGCCTACTTCCCAGCAACTGTGGACTTTTCTAGTCAGTTCTATGCCAACGACCCTAAATTCTAAGCCACTTTTTTAGGGCTAGGACTCAAGGCTCTACCCAGAACTCAGTAAGACTCCCATGATGATAAATAACATGGAAACAAAGCTTGTAAACCAAAACTTGAACAAGGACTTAACCTGACCCTTCCCAACCAGGACTGAAATTATGTCAAACACATGGTAAACATGAAACCTAAAGGTCATGAATGCATATCTGGACATAGAGAGCTGAAACTTATCAAAGGTTTAACAAGAAGGATCAATGCCTTTTTACCATAGCTGCCATAACACCATTTAACTCATGCATTCATTTACCAAACATTCATTAATGGAAATGTGATAAGAGCCATACTTAGATCTGTTAAATAACCATGCTTACAACCAACATATAACCAGATAAATAACAATAATAGAACAATCATTATAACCACATAAATACAAGTACATTTACTCATAAAAATTAAGAGAACCTTAGATCTTATTAACCATATGCAAAATCCAACCAAATCAGGGACTTCCACGTACCACCCGACCATAGATTGAGCTGAACCAAATCTTTATTTTAGCCAATCACGTCTGTGCCATATTCCAAACATGGATGTGGGATTTCATGGGATAAACCAATCCATAACCAACCAAGGGAATACATAGGTTAAACCACCTCCATCCTAACCTTATTGTGATCTCACCTAGATTGGTCCTGGGATCACAAAACCAAACCGATCTTAGATGCTTCATAATTTCTTCACTAATACCTTGAGGAATTTTCCCATCTCCACCCTTAGGATTTACCTTGTATCCGCCCATTACAGGTCAAGGGATTCCTAAGCCCTTGGGAATTTTCCTGAGACCACCTCACTCGGATCCAAAACCTTCCAGAAATCCAAAGCTCAATAGAGAAATATTCCCATCACACCATGGTTATCCAAAAATGGAAAGGGAAGGCTGAAACCACTGTCAAAACCTATCAAGATCCATGCCACCGATAGAAAATAAACCAAATATAAACATGCATATACCGTGCATGTCAAAACCAGCTAGGAAATCATAGATGCAATCTGTTACCTGCAAGTATTCCTGTTGAAGCTGCCTGATCCAACCTTTCCTTACTTGATCCTTATGTTCCTTTTATTTCCTTGTCCTTGCTTCCCTTTCCTTGTCCTTCCTTTGCTTGTTTGCTTTCCTTTTCCTGTTGATTCTCTTCTCCTCTCTAAGACTAATTCTAAAAATCAACCGACAAAAGGTCCAACTGACGCTTTGATGTCTTTTTATTCTTGATGCCTCTAATTTCTTCATTTTTCCATTACTTTCCTTAATTTTCATTCTCACATGCAAACTGTGACCTTTCACCTTCCTTTTCTCCTATTTTCCTTTAGTTTCGTAAATAGGGTGCAACAAATTCCTTTTCTCCTTTTTAATGCCTTTTCCAATTTCCCCTTAGCCATAAACACAACAAGTGATTCCCATTAGGATATTTTCCCCAACATTTAACTTGGAATAAGTGTCCCATGACCTTGGTCTTATTTTGCCTTTATTAACTTTATTACTTGAACTTTTAACCTAGGAATGTTACAAACCCCTCCCCCTTAGTGGAATGCCATCCTCGATGTTCTATGACACATACAACCAACAAAACCGCTGAGAGAAAAACATACGACCCATGGAGCTTTATAACTTAGCTTGTTGCAATATTTACAATGAACAACCTGGTCAAAAGCAAAACCATCATGACAACATGACAAAATAACAACCATACCACTCATTAGAGCTTTATAACATAACTCATTGTGGTATTTACAATAGAAACCATACATAAATATGTATAAATACCAAAACTCATTTACTTCCACCGGAAAATAATGAAGGATACATAGCCCACATTTGATCATCCATATCCCAAGTAGCTTCATCAGGCCCAAAGTGCTTCCACTGCACTTTAACCTGTTGATTGTTCAATTCTGGAGCATGATTTGTTTTCGTTGCAATATGCACTAAGGTTCCGACTGGAATTCCCCTTCTAGTTCCACCTGCAATATCGACCAATCAATAACACAAAAAACATACTCTACATATATTTTAAGCAATGAAACATGGAAAAGATAATGGACTTTCACTATTGGAGGCAATGTAAGCTTGTAGGCCATTGGTCCAATCCTCTCAAGGATCTCGAAAGGCCTACAATTCGCAGTTCCAACTTGGCACATGACATAATCCTCAAAGAACTCCTCTTGGGATTGATGCGAAAATACACATCCTCCCCAACCTGAAACTCCTTAAATGCCTTGTGTTGGTCTGCATAACTCTTCTGTCTGTCTTGTGCTACCTTTAAATTCTTATTTATAACCTGAGTTGAGTGTTCCATGTCTGCCAACATGTCTGATCCAATAAGTACCCTATTCACTGGATCACTCCAGCTGATGGAAGTATTATAACTTTTCCCATACAATGCCTCAAACCGACTCATCCTCAGTGACTTAAGGTAGCCATTGTTGTAAGCAAACTCAACCAATGGAAGGTACTCCTCCCATATCCTATATTGGTGAAAGATATACACCCTCCACATATCTTCAAGAATCTTGTTGATCCTCTTTGTCTCTCCATCTATCTACGAATGATAGGTTGTACTGAAAGCCAAATTTGTACCAAATCTTGAAAATAACTCCTTCCAAAACTTGGAAGTGAACTTAGCATCCCTATCCGACACAATCTTCTTCAAAACACCATGCAATCTCATGATCTCCCTGATGAATACCTATGCCACCTCACTAGCCAAGTAAGTAGTCTTCACTGAAATGAAGTGAGCTATCTTGTTCAACATGTCTACCACAACCATGATGGAATCATGTTGCCTCAATTTCCTCAGAAGACCTGTAATGAAATCCATGGAAATGAATTCCCATTTCCACTCTAGAATTAGAATAGGCTAAATTAATCCACCTCGATGCTTACACTCTACTTTTACCTGCTGACAGTCCAAACATCTAGCCATAAACTCAGCCACTTCCTTCTTCGAATTCGACCAATAGTAGAACTTATTCACTATTGTCAACATCTTTTGATATCCTAGGTGGCCTGAATATGGTTTCACATGAAACTCCCTCAAGATAAGCTTCTTGAGTTCACTTTTATCCGACACATATATCATGTCCCTGAATCTCACCAAGCCATCTGATGTAAGATGATAGTCCACGTCCTGATCACCTATACCCTATTGTTGTAGTCTGGTTCATTTTCACTATCCTACTGAGAGAATTTGCTACCATGTTCTCCTTACCCTTAATATATCTGATCTCAAAGTCAAACTCACTGAAGGTGGCAAACTAGATAGCTTGTTCGACATTCAGATTTGGTTGGTCAAACAAATATCTCAACCCACTGTGATCACTCATCAATACAAACCTCCTGCCAAGAAGACAATGCCTCCACATCTGCAAGGCATGAATAATAACTTCCAACTCAAGATCATGAGTCACATAGTTCTGCTCGTGCTCATTCAGTTTCTTAGACTCATGGCATACCACCTGTCCCTCCTGCATCAGGACTCCACCAAGTCATCTCTTGCAAGCATCTGCACACACAACGAATTCTTTATTCAGATCTACAATCTTTAGAACTGGAGCATTTGTCAACAACTACTTCAACTGCTCAAAACTAGCGACACATTGCTCTATCCATTCAAATTTATTTCTTTTTCTTTGTAATGATGTAATAGGATATACAATGTGTGAGAAGTTCCCGATGAACCTCCTGTAGTAACCTTCTAACCCCATGAATGATCTGACTTCATCCACATTTCTAAAAGTTGCTCGCTCCATGATAACCCTTATATTTTATGGATCCACTGCTATACCTTTCTTAGAAACAACATGTCCCAAGTAATGTACCTCAGCCTGAAAGAAACTGCACTTGCTAAGCTTGGCATACAATTGATGCTCTCTTAGCAATCTCGACACGGTTGTTAAATGCTAGACATATTCTTCCTCATTCTTAGAACATATCAAAATGTCCTCAATGAATACAAAAACAAACTTGTCTAGATAAGGACGCAACACACTATTTATCAAACACATAAAAGTGGTTGGAGCACTAGTTAAGCTGAATGGAACTACAACAAACTCATAATGCTCATACCTAGTCCTAAAAGTAGTCTTGTAGATGTATTATTCTTTGATGTGTACTTGATGGTATCCTGATCTCAAATCAATCTTTGAGAACATTGTTGCTCCCTTCAACTGATCAAACAAGTCGTCAATCCTCGGCAACGGATACCTGTTCTTGATCATCACCTTGTTTAGCTCTCTGTAATCAATGCACAACCTGAGAGTACCATCCTTCTTCTTCACGAACAATATTGGTGCACCCCAAGGTGATACACTTGGCCTAATGTATCCTTTGTCAAGCATTTCTATCAGTTGCAACTTCAACTCTATTAACTCTGGTGTGCTCATCCTGTAAGGTGGCTTTGATGTCGATGCTAGTGTTGCCCCTGGTACCAACTTAATATCAAATTCCACTTCCTTATGAGGAGGAAACTCTAGAATCTCTGCTGGAAACACATCTTGAAACTATTGCAATACAAGGTACCTCTTGAATATTTCTGCATCCTCAACATACTTACCCTTGTCACTGGAAATAAGAACTGCAAACATCACACACCCTTTCCTGCAACTACACTTAGCCTACATGGTTGTGACCATCCTCATTGATGTTGGCTTCTTCTTTCCCTGCAAGATTCTCTTTTCCCCATTATCATCCAAGCACTCAATGACCTTGTCAAAGTAATCTACCTTCATCCTGGGAAGGTACAACCAATCCATCCAAAAGTATACTATATGATCCCAATGATACTACACTTAGATGTGTTGTTGTAGCATAAGCTCTTACCCAATGATGAACTCTCTTCTTAGTACCTGTATTCAACTGCACCAACCAAGATTCTGCATACAATTCTTTTCTCAAGCCACACTTATCCACCAGGTCAGGGTTAACATAACTATAATTAGATCCAAGGTCAATCAAAATAGAAACAACTTGACCAAAGAACTTACCTTCCATCTCAGTAATGCTTACTTGGTGATTTTCCCGCTTGTTGTCTACAATTACATAAATCTAAGGAATGTTATGGCCCACATCTCCAACTGTTTATGCCTCCTAAGTGCTATAAATCTAAGGCCTACCACCCTAATACAATGGACAATCCTTCTTGCGATGATTTTTGCCACATATCCAACACTGCAATGATCCTCTACCATCACCTATGTTTTATTACTCTCCATGCTGTGACCCATATCCCTTCTTAACCGGATTGAACTTCTTGTAAGGAACCACATTTTCTTTCTCACTTGCATCTTGAGGTATTCCCCACTTTGGTGGGAATTTCCATTTAACTTTCTCACTTCCCTTAAAGTCATGCTTAGGCTTAGCTTTACGCTTTGACTTCTCATAACAATGCTTCGAATTCTGAATGGCCTCCTCCAGTGATCTAGGCTCGTCAAACTCAATCCGGTCTATATATGTTGTTGGAAATCCATTGATGAATCTCTAGGTCTTAGTCTTCTCATCCTTGAGGTAAGGCACATACCTCAACAACTCCAGGAACTTGGTAGTATACTCATCATCTGTCATAGAACCCACCCGCAACTCATAAAACTCCTTAGTTCTATCATTAGAATACCTCTCAGGTAGGTACTTCTTTTTAAAGAGTCTCTTGAACTCATTCTAATTCAACTCTTCTTCCTCAATTCCCTTAACATTTTTCACATCTTCCTACCAAATATTTGCTTACGCTTTCAGGCTAAAGGTAGCTACCTTGGCTTTCATGTTCTTTGAATAGTCGTGCAATATGAAGAATTTCTTCATCCCAAACAACCATGCCTCTGCATCTTCTACCTTCTTCAAATATCCATCAAATGTAGGTGGCTTAACTTTATTGAACTCCTCGGGTAAGTAATCACTCCTCCTATAAGGATGATAATGTTTTGTTTGTGATGATGTCTCTTAGATGAAGAAATAGAATGATGCCCATAAATACTATTCCTCCTGTTAGGTGTATCCAGTGATCTACCACCTTTGACTGTATCCCCTTTATCCAACTTGTATTTAGACCAAGACTTTCTACCATGGGCTCCATTAGTTTTATCTCCTTACTCTTCACTGATGCTCAAATATCCCTGCCTATGCAAGTTTGACAAGATCTGAAGAATCACTGCATTTACTTCTACCTACTTTTCCTGAGCCCTTACAAGTCTTTCCTAAGCCTCAATCAACCTATCATTGTCTGCTTTACAACTTTTGATCTGTGCCCTCAGAATCCTCAATGTATCTACTATACCAGGAGAATAGTCATCTCGTTTCTACCTAACTAATCTATATGGACAGTCATGAGCACTGTAGTGTACCATTTTTCTCATCATCTTTGATTCTCTTCTTCCTGCAAGTATGCCATGTCAGATAAATCAAATAGATACCAAAATCAAAACCATATCTTAATGACGTTCAAGGGAGGCTTATCTCATCTGCAAGATCAATCCACATTAGCATGTACATGTATAATTATAATCATATCAATATAACAACATCGTGCATGCCCATACCAATTGTATACGATGACCCATGCATGACCACCATAACCATGACAACATTAGATTTTACCCAAACAGAGTGCAACCCACTCTGATACCACCCTATAACATTTCCTCCTCTCATATCTACCCACTTTAACCAACTTTCCCAAGGTAAACATGAGATGAGGGGATACTATGATAAGACTCAACCTCCTATATGAATTTAAGGAAATGGAGTCGACAACTTAAGACCTTACTGACTTCCCTTAGGTGCTACAAGACCTCCAGTAGCAACCCAACCCCTCTAGGTGTCCAACCCTTGAGTTAACATTCTTTTTCACTGACCTAGAGCCTCAATCACTCCCTTGCCAAGGCCTTTGAGCAGCTGGAACCCTCCAGTCTCTCCCACAAGCCTACTTACGAGACTATGGACTTTTCCAGTCAGCTCTATGCCAGTGACCCCAAATTCCGAGCCACTTTTTCAGGGCTAGCACTCAAGCCTTTGCCCAGAACTTAGTGAGACTAACAAAAATGATAAATAACATGGAAACAAATCTTGTAAACTAGGACTTGACCTGACCCTTCCCAACCAAGACTGACATTTCGCCAAACACATGGTAAACATGCAACCTATAGGTCATGAATGCATATATGAACGTAGAGAGTTGAAACTTATCTGAGGCTTAACAAGAAGGATCAATGCCTTCTCACCATAGTTGCGATAACATCATTTAGGTCATGCATTCATTTACCAAACATTCATTAATGGAAATGTGATAAGATCCATACTTAGATCTATCAAATAACGATGCTTATAGCCAATGTATAACTAGATAAATAACAATAATATAATAACCATTATAACCACATAAATACAAGTACATTTACTCATAAAAAGCAAGAGAAACTTATCTCTTATTAAAAATATACAAAAGCCAACCAAGTCAGGGACTTCTTTCAGTCAATCACCCCCATGCCATATTCCAATCATAAATGTGGGATTTCATGGGGTAAACCAATCCGTAACCAACCAAGGGAATCCAGAGGTTAAACCACCTCCACCCTCACCTTATTATGATCTCACCTAAACCGGTCCCGAGATCACAAAACCAAACTGAGATTAGATGCCTCAAAATTTCTTCACCAATACCTTGATGAAATTTTCTCGTCTCCATCCTCAGGCTTTACCATGTATCCCACCATTACCAATCAAGGGATTTCTAGGCCCTTGGGAATTTTCCTGAGACCACCTCACCCAGATCTAAAATCTTCTGGAAATCCAAAGCTCAACCGAGAAAGAATCCCATCACACCATGGCTATCTAGAAGTGGAAAGGCAAGGTTGAAACCACTGTCAAAACCCAGCAAAATCCATGCCAGTGATTAAAAAAAAAAACCAAATATACACATGCATATACCATGCATGCCAAAATCAACTAGGAAATCTTACATGTAATCAGTTACCTGCAAGTATTCTTGTTGAAGCTATCTGATCCAACCTGTCCTTGCTTGATTCTTGCTTTCCTTGTCCTTCCTTTGCCTCCTTGCTTTCCTTCTCCTCTTGGTGCTCTTATCCTCTTTGAGACTAATTTTGAAACTCAACTGAAAAAAGGCTCAACTGATGCTCTGATGTCTTTTTATTCTAGATGCCTCTAATTTCTACATTTTCCCATTATTTTCCTTCATTTTCCTCCTCACATGCAACCTATGACCTTTCACCTTCCTTTTCTCCTAATTTCCTTTAATTTCATAAATAAAATGCCACAAATGCATTTTTTCATTCTTAATACCTTTGCCAATTTCCTCTTAGCCATAAACACAACAAGTGATGCCCACTAGATTATTTTGCCCAACATTCAGCTTGGAATAAGTGTCCCATGACCTTGGTCTTATTTTTCCTTTATTAACTTTATTACATGAACCTTTAACCCATGGTTGTTACACATTACAAGTGGATGTGTTTTTTTACAACAATTTCATTTGGTGACCAAGTATAAGAAGGGAAGCACAAACAAGTTGCTGACATGCTTTCAAGGCCACATGCATCAAAGTTAAAAACTTTGGGGACTCTTATGCACATGGATCCATTCACCCATGATGCATATAAAGATGCATATTCAGAGGATGAGGACTTCAAGGAGGTGTATCAACGGTTGCAAATTTAGAGTCATATGCACGATGGCGATAACACCATTGACTACCATCTATGAGATGGGTTACTCTATAGGCTGGATAAGATATGTGTTCCTAAAGGTAAGTGATTGTAGCTGATAAGAGAGGCTTAGAATTCGAACGTTGCAGGGCACTTTGGTGTAGGGAAGACCATGGATAACTTGCAGAGGTATGTGTATTGGCCCAAGATGCAATATCAAGTAGCTAGGTTCATAAGAGGATGCATGCTTTGTTGTACTAACAAGCCTAGAAACATGAAACAAGGTCTATATCATCCCTTACCTATACCTTCTTGTCCTTGGGAAATAAATTCCATGGACTTTGTGGGAATTTTATCGACAACTAGGAAGGGACATGAAATACTTGTTCGTGGTAGTTGACGTATTCAACAAGATGTGTGTTCTGATGCCCTGTAAAAAGACCATCGACGGGTAAGAAGCACCAAATTTTTTCTTTGGACAAGTCTGGGTGCAATTTGGGATACCAAGGAGCATCATTTCAGATAGGGATATAATACTTCTCAGTGTTTTTTGGATTACATTATGGGAGGAGATGGACGCAAAGTTGAAGAGATCTATAACTTTCCATCCATAGACAAATGGGCAGGCATAAGTACTCAACAAGACTTTGGTGCAACTTCTGAGGGGATACAACCAAAAGCATATGAAGAATTGGGATGAAAATATGGTATATATACAACATTATTACAACATATCAGTCCACACTTCTACAAGACAACCCCCATTTGAGACTTGTTTTGGATATTTTCCATCTTCACCTTTAGATATTGCAAGTGAGCAACGAGGAGTGAGGGAATATCTTACAGGAGATTCTTTGAGGGCTAAAAAATTATAGAGAATATCAGGCAGATCCATCTATAGGTACAAGACACACTGCAAAATTCGTAGGAGAAGTATAAGGGCAAGAATGCTCAACATAGAACAGAGCAATCATTCAAGGTGGGAGATAGAGTATGGCTATAGTTGAACAAGGATAGGCTACAGGGGCCTAGTAAGAAAATCAAGGCTTTGAGATATGGTCCCTTTGATATACTGGAAAAGGTGGGTTGTAATACATATTGACTTAGTTTATCACCATATATGTGCATTTACTTAGTTTTGAATGAAGATAATTTGAAACCCTATGAGCCTTCCATGCTAGATCAGGAAGAGGAACAAGTCCTACATTCTATGGAGGATTTGACACCAGATGCTCAAGCAGAGTTGAAAGAAGATACAGTTTTGCAGAAGAGGTCCAAAACTATAAGACATGTGCAACATGACCTTTGACATATTGGGTTGAAGGGACAACTTCCAAGCAAAGCTAAATGGTGCAACAGAGAGAAGGTGAAGGAAAAAATTTTTCACCTCATTCAGTAAAATATTTTGGGGGCCAAAAGGCTCCCAAAATGTGGAGATGTGATCCATATTAGATCATTATATTTTTTTTCACCCATCTCGATGCATTCAGAGTGGAAAAAGTGGAGGAATCAACTCACAGGACCGTTTTTACTAGCGAGACCCAATTTTGTAAAATGGGGTTTAAAAACTTTCAGGAGCATTTTGAGGCATCAAACGACGTTTTTTGGGGGTAAAACTTTATCACTCCAACGTGCACCATCTCATGTTATTCTACACACAAATACTTTTCCAACGGTGTAAGAAGTGTGTCAATAAGAGTCCATATGCAAATGTTATGCCACTAAGAAGTTGACCTTCCTATTTTCACACCTATTGCTCGAGAGGATGCCGGGTCAACCCCCATTATTCATGGAGAAGGAGCTAATTGATGAGCCTCATCATTGAGTAATTATATGGGCCTTAATTGGCCTCAATTCACCTCCTAGCTTAGTCAAACCAACTATTCTCACAACTTATTGCATACTTTTGATTATATTTTGTTTATGAAATGAGTTAGAGTTGGGTATTTGGCTTTGTGGTCTAATGTGCATGTAATGCAGGAATAAAAGATAAAATCAAGGATAAATGCAGGTATAAAGGATAAAAACAAGGAACTATGGCAAAGACCTTGGTAAAAACTCGAATGGGAGAAGGGAGAGTAATTATAGGAGGTAAATCTTCCTCATTTACTACCCCTCCATTCGAATATTCCTCCACCAGCTCGGATTACAAACTGTGATCACTTTGAAGACTAGAAGACAATCGAGCAAGTGAAAGGGACGAAAACCAATCTTTCTTGAGTTGGGAACCAAGCCTCCCTAATTGGAAGGAAGTCATTAGGGACTTCAGATGTATAAATAGAGAGGCTTAGGACCTCAGTAGGATTCAGACTTCTATTGTAAAACTCTATTTTATTTATGAGCTGTAAAGACTTGTGACAGTTTTCTCTATAATCCATGGTTTTTATAATAAGAATGAGTTATGTTTAAGCCAGCTCTGAGTTAACTCCAAGGGGTGAAGCTCTTGGGTTAGGGCCCGACCCAAGCAGCGAAAGATCCTCTTTATTGTACATGTATGCTAGCATAAAGTTCTGTTCTATTTATTGCTTAAGTAGTTTAATGGTTTTCCCTGTTTTTTTGCTTAAGTAGTTGCACTTTCATTACAACAGTATAATGTAGATTATTCATGGTTTTCCTATTCACTCGCGTTAGTAGCTACATTTGCTGTAGTTTACTTCCATTTATGCCTTCTTTTAGTTCACAGGTTAGTTAGGAGAAAAATATCACTATCAGGTTGTGCGCAGGTGTCTCGGCCTCATCTCCTCCCTCTAGGACCATGACTTGAGGAAGGGACCCTTCAGCAGCCCCAAAAACATAGGTTTTTGGTTCTCGCATGAGCTAGGGAGTTCGTTGTTTGATTCAGTTATTTTTTCACCCGCACTGGTTTTCTCTGTCGTTTTCCTTTAAAAACCTCCTTCAGCACGTTCTTCATACATTGCTATCCATCCAATCCACAACAAACCTTCATGATCATTGTCTGATCCATTAGTTTTCCCAACTGCCACTTACTTTATGTGCTTTAAGTCCCCACCATCGATTTTCCTCGCCTGATCTGACTATTGTCGCTTCACCCGATCACCAAATAGCTTGGCTGATCTCCACCGTTGATCAGCCTCGCCTGATCCGACGGCTGTCGCTTCACTCGATCACCAACTAGCTTGGTCGATCTCCACCATTGATCAACCCTGTTTGATCCAACAGCTATTGCACAATCTCACACGGATTAGTGCATGGCCATTATTGGCCCAAGAGCACGTGAGAAAAGTGGTTTTCTCATGCTATGTGTCATGCAGTTAGGCTAATCACGTGAAATTTCAAAATACAGCTTACAGCCTGAAGGGCGCATGAGAAACTACCTACCACCTCAGAAACCCGCTCCATCATTTCCACACATTTCTTTTTCCCGCAACACAATCTCCACCATCCATCTCTTTACTTCATCCGTGCGATAAGATCTCAGCCATTCATTGTTGTGTTAACCCCATCCGCCCATCTCTTCACTTAATCCCTCACGATACGATCTCTGCCATTCATCGCTTCATTAACCTTGTTCATCCAATTATTCGCTTAAGACCCCACGATACGATCTCCACTGTTCATTGCTTCATTAACCTTGTTCATCCATTTATTCACTTAAGACCCCACGATAAGATCTCCACCATCCATCTTCTGCTCATTGATTGGTCCAATGGTCCCAATGGTCCCTAGGCGCTACTGCATCCCTACGTCCTCCTTTCACCAATTTCAATCTCCGATTGCTTTTTCCGCTTGAAAACCAATTTAGATTGGTTTCTTTGCTTGCACCTTAGGATAGTTTGATGCTCTTTACTTCTGCAACTTAGATAGCAACCTTAGGATTAGTGATTGTTTTAGCAATTCTGCTTAGCATGGTTGTTTAATTGGTTAGTTAGGTTATGGTGTGGTTTATCATTACATGTTGTTTTCTTCAATACTGCAGTAGAGTAGCTCTCCCTTAGGATAGATTTTCTTTTCTTCCATCAAAGAGTTAAGTTTCTTCTTACCCTATAGAAGTTTAGCTTGGAACCCCTGGGGTCTCTTGCCAGATGAGTAGTGACAACAGGCAGTACCTTCACTTTTACTTGTGCATATAACATTGTCACCTCCAAGTTTGTACGAACCCCGGGTTGATAAATAAAGCTGGTAGCCTTGGGAGTTGCAACATTCTTGTTGCAATACCTAGGCTCATCACTTATAGGACCCTAATAGTTCCTAGAGTAGAATTCCTTTTTTTGTGTCAAGCTCATTAAAAAATGAAACAAGGTCTATGAGAATATTTCTTTTACTATGTCAAGCTCATTAAAAAATTAAACATATTCCCTTCCAATTCGAGTCTTTGACTAGATCTCGTAAATGTTCATTTGAGTCTTTCACTTGATATCATAAATGAACCTTCATTCCATTCACTTTTTAGTAACCAATAATCTACTTAGGTGAATGAAATTAACCTTGGGGGGCATGTGCCTCGAATTCAGTCATTATGTTGGGGGCATGCAAACTTATTTCAAGCATAGTTTTTCTCTATTTCAAGCTTGTGTAAAAATGAAACCAATTTCAAGTATAGTTTCCCATGTTTCAAGTTTGTGTAAAAATGAAACCATTTTCATCCTACCTTTCATGATTTCCATTTTTATCAACCTATTTTTGATAGATGAGCCTTGGTTTTCTCATTCCCTCATCACCATCTGCTTGGTTGATCATACGCTTTCACTTGGTTATTTTACCCTTTCCTAAGGAAGTGCTGCAATGAGTGGTCTTATTAGCCAGCCTCTTCACCTTTGCATGTTTTGAGCAGTTCCATCATGACCGGAACCAATTGCTACTCTTTATACCACTCGTTCCTCTAGGTGGAGTCCTCTTTTAGGTATTTTTAGACTCCCTAAACATGAAAATATTGTCGAGCACTTGTCTTTTCGAACTCGTTAAAGCAAATGAAAAGACCTCTACTTAGTATAAGTTTAACCCTTTTCCGAACTGAGATAGACTATTTACAAAATTGGAATACCTTAGTCGAACATGGCTAAGAAGTTATCCTGAGTATTTTTTTCTGCCTTTTCGGACTCAAGAGACTATCTACAAAAAGTAGCCTTTAAAGTTTTCTTTTTCACCTGTTTTTCAAACTCTCTAAACATGAAAAAGATGTGCAGTTAGAATTTCATTGGACTCATTAAAACATCAAACAATGATGGACTTATCAAACATGACGAGACCGAACCACTCCTTCTTAGGGTTCGTTAAACATACTCGAAGAGATTCATTTGAAGGATGAACTTACAAATCAAGCATATGTTATCCTCCTCAAGAATGTTAAAAAATAAAGAGGTATTAACCAGTAATGGTTGTGGAAATTGGGAAAATGGGATACTCTGCCTATTAATGGCATTGAGTCACTCTTGAACATGACACTCTTCCATTTCATTTCAGTGGTTGTTGAGTTGGGAAATATACTTGTCCTTTGGTTCCTCACAGCATTTCAAAGCCTTCATTTTCAGTTTTGGGTTAATGCTTGTTGTACAGGTAAATCCCCTCTGCGGACAGAGGCGATCCTACTAGCCTAAATGGGGTATAGCAACAATCAAACAACGCTAACACGTAGGTTCCTAATTGCAAAGTAAAGGATAATGATGAGAGCCTACCTCGAATCCAACGCTAGTATTCATAGAAGAGTTGTCTCTTCCATTCTTTCGTTTCAGCTGGTCACAATCCTCACGATCCTCGTGAAAAGACACCTGCACATGCAAAGAACAAGACAAATACAAGCATAAAATCCAAGAAATGCAACTATGTATCAGTCAGAAAGGACACAACTCAAACATCATAATAAAGACACATGAGTGGAACCATAATGATAGTCGTCTATTTTAAATTCTCACCAGCATTTACTTCTGTAAAGAGAATTGCAGCGAAAGGATGCGCACTTGGAAGTATATTATAAATCCACAAAGCGGTGCTTTGCAACTGGAGAAGGAAAGCATAGTTCAACGAAAGTGGTCATTTTTCTTCGTTTGCGTTGTTCTGCTAATGTGCAGATTGCCAGTTATGTCTTGGAAGCAAAGACAACAATAAAATATCAGCGCAGTGGCCGATAAGATCCACTGAAAAACTGTGGATGTTTCTTTGACCATAACGCACTAAGGGAAGCAAATGTATGCACCCTGAAAGCAGAGTGGTAATTGTTCAGTCGATTGAGAATATCGATTTTCATTTCCTCCCCAAATTCCTATGTGATACCGGGTATTCTCCTTGGTCTGCCGGCGTTTTGGATGGCTTGTGCTAGTACAACTCAAAAAGATAAGTAAATCTCTTGCATAGAATGATTATTTTATATGTTTTCTTGGTAAAGAAAATATGTTAGTGCATGCAGTAAAAGATTGAATATTTAATATGTTTTTTTGGTAAGAAAATATGTTGATGCATGCAGTAAAAAAATGATTAAATTATATGTTTTCTGGGTAAGAAAATATGTTAATGCAAGCAGTAAAAGAATGATTATTTTCTATGTTTTCTTGGTAAAGAAAATATGTTAGTGCATGTAGTAAAAAATTGAATATTTAATATGTTTTCTTGGTAAAGAAAATATGTTAAAGTTTGATTATTTTATATATTTTCTTGGTGAAGAAAATAGGTAGTTCCTCTTAGAAAGACTACATGTGAGTCTTGTGTGTGAAATGCTTGTCTCTTGTCATTTTCTTGGATTAAAATCCTTGCTAAATATAGCCAAAATATCTTCTTGAGAAAAGAAGATGAGGCATATAAATGTCCTGAGGATATAGCGTGAAAAGTGGCCAAGATTTCTTGAATTAAAATATGTATTTTTATTTAATAAAGGTTTCCTGAAAAGGGATATATGCTATTGCATTGTGATACTAGCTAATCTCTAAGTTTCTTGTGAAATGATTATGCATTACATGCATGATAGAAATAGCTAATGATGTATTTCTAGGCACATAGATATTCATTTCTATAGTTTCTTTTCGGAAAAAGAGTGCGTACTTCAGGTATGAAGATGAAGGCTTTTATGAGAGTTTTCTTGGAAAAAAATAGAGGTTCTTTCCTTAAAAGACATATGAATAGTGTTCATATCATATCAAGAATCCATACTTGTTTCATGAAAAGATTATGTGCATTGAAGTAAAAGTAATTGTGTTAGGAAAAAACACATGTTGCATGCTCATAAGGGTAGTTGTTGTGACATTGGAAATATGATTTTGGGTGTACATAGAGAAAGTATTAAGTTAACTTTCTTGGAAATATTAATCTCTTGAAAATATTGTCGTACTAGATGAGTTGGGTCGATTTCTAGTCCGGTGCTTAAAAAGGGTAAGTTAACCTTGTTATTGTTTCTTGATTTTTATGCATAAAGATGGGTATTCCCAATATTTTCTTGAAAGAGAAAGCATGAGGAACTTACTTATAGGAAGATAAAGAAATGGGGCTATAATGACTTCCTTTAAAAAAGAAGTATGTGATTTGTTACATGAAATGATGGTAGTATTCTATTGAAGGGAATATGTGTTGCATATATTAAAGAAGGGCTATTATGACAACCTAATGTATGCACTAGTCATTGTGATTTAAGAGTTATGTTCTTTGTATGATAGAGAAACTATGTTGAGTTCTCAAAAATAATTATGTGAAAAGAACATATGTGCTTAAGCATAGAAACAACAGTTTATTACATATAACGAATGCGTTATGCATGTTGTAGAACTAATGGGTTAGATCTCTTAAAGAGAATTATGCATTAGTGTGAATAAACATTGTGGAGGTAAAACAATATTTACTTGAGTATATGTACTAGTTAAATAGTATGTCATGCCTGCTCATGCATATGAGTAGATGTTTAAAGATCTCTTTTAGAGGTTGACTATTGATTGATTAATATGGTATCTAATCTTGTTGCCAAAGCTTGTTGATGACAACATTGACAGGAAACGATGGCGGTTGGTGCCAAAGAAAAGTGATGTTTAACATTGTGGTAGGAAAAGGATTAATGGTCCATGTAGATGAGTTCGAGTTGCAGGACCGTCCATTGCTAGAACAATCATGCCATAAGGAACGTTGCATGTGGCGGTATGTAAGTAAAGGGTTTCATGGAAACCATATTAGCTTTTAGCTAGTTATGTGACAACTTAATGATAATTCATTGTAATAATTTTATAACAATGGCTAAGGGATGGAATCCATTATAAGCCATTGAGTGAGGGGTGAAAACCCTCACGAGCGTTTAATAAAGAAATTAAACATTTGTTGGTTTTCACCCTATGAGGTTTCCAAGATATATTGGTGTTCAATGGTGTGATTGCCTTTTGTGTCAGTTTGATGATGACGAATCCTTGATGTTGATGGTTCTTTATTTGATGGCATAACCATAATGTACAAGTATGAGATTAATTAATATGGTGGAGGAAATCATGCAATGGATGCAAGGATTCATGAGAGTTTATATTATTACACTACCACAGTGGTGGTTAATGGTTATACAACTTACTGTCTTTTATTGCAATTTACTTGATGTACTAATGAACATTATATCTAATGGTTAATGATGAATTGAGGGGTTGTGAATTGGATAATTACTTGTGGGTAATTTGTATAAAAAGATTCTAACTCCCTGCTTTTACATGCGAGTTTACCGGGGTATGTGACAAGTGGTATCAGAGCTAAAGGTTGCAACACTGGCGCCTTTGGTAATTGGTAAGCAGACAGGAAATTGAGATACGTTGTCAGTGGGACATTAACTCAAGTATGAGTTTAACCATTCACATATTGATTTATGTAGTACACTACTTTCAGCATGATATGTGTGATTCGTGTTTATAACTGCTTTGAGTAGTAAGCAATAAAGTTGCTACATAACTATGTTCATGACATTGGATTCCTGATGAGGATAGAAGACAATAGAACTTTTGTCGCACTTAAGAACAATATTGAACACTCATTACACTTATGAACAATATTGAACACTCATT
>APFE030422964.1:7617-78044 GCA_000404065.3 Pinus taeda | reverse complement strand
AACAACTAGCAACCTTATTTATTATAAAATGAGTGTAAACACAAAAATTTATATCACAACACAAAAATTTGGTAGGATGGCCCTCTAGTGTGATTTCCCCTCTTTATAATGTGCAAACACCAAAATTCGAGCCCTTTAGCATGACCCCATCTCTTTAAAAAGTGAAAACACCAATATTTAGGTGAGTGCCCCTTTGTCATGACCCCCTCTCTTTACAACATATAACAAGAGTTATCACTCACCATGACCTTTGGTTCAATCTTCAACAATTCACTTATTTGAAACAAGTCCCAACTGAAGCGATCCCTCCAATTCCCTGACTAGAGACCGACTGCGTCTAGTGTCAAGTCCCCGACTTGTATAGGGTGACTTAACTATACCACTAATTGGAAAATTACTATGTAAACTAGCATAAACATCAAAATATCTTGCATCCATTTGCCTAATTTAAAGACAAAAACATTTCAATTTTGTTTTCTACTACTTTAGGCCATAAAATGTCATATCCATTGTTATATCTTGGTCTTCTGTAATCTCCTTCATGGTGCCATTATTATGTGGTTTTGCATGTGCTTTTCAAATAATCTATGTTGAAATATACTTTTGTAATCCCCCTTGATTACTGTTTCAAGGCTCATAACTTTTCATCTGTGTTCATTTCAATACAATTCACCATATATTGTCTTTTCTCAAGCTTGAGTTCAACAAAAGTATACTAAAAGAAATTGCTATATGTGATATCTATCTCAAGGAGTCCCCTACCATGTTGCTAAATTCACCATATAATTAATCTAAACAAGATTGATTCAACCTTGCTTTTATACTAATACTAGTACAAGGATACCTCACCCCAATCTTAACATGTTTAGTTTTCATAATCATATTTCCATAGACCATACTCACCTTGGACTTGGGTTGAACAATTTAAAGGAGCATAAATTTCTTGCCTAATAGAATGCTACAATTCTAGCTACATATAAATGCAAGCATTCAACATGTGTTGCATGTTTATCATTCCTTGTTGTAGTTGTTCCATCTCAGTCCTCAAGTCATTTAAAACTTCAAACTCCTGCAATAACAATATTCACAAGGATTTTATAGTTGAAAAGACCATTCATTACCTTCAATGACTTTAAAATGGAAGGATTTAAAACATTACATATAGAGGTTTTCTTTTCCCTAAGTAAATTCCAGAGAAACTTGAAACCAATATCTTAAAACACTTTCCTAATTCACTTAAATCTATGCCTTATTTGTATTAATAAATATTTTATTACAATTTGAAAGTTACAAGGGGAAACACCAATGATCATGATTGTGGTTGGGCAATGTTAATATCCTATGGCCTTTCCCATGAAGGAAATATTACAAGAGTTTCATGTGATTCAATTTTTAGGATTAGGCATTCTCATCATAAAATTCCCTTTGATTCTCTTTAGTGTTTTCGTTTCAACTTTCTAATGCAAGTTTGAAGCATGGTGCTAGATTTTAATGGGTGAGAATGCTCTGTTCACTTTCTGCCATAGTAGAATTCTAGAACTGCCACACATCGTAGTTTTAGTCTTGTTTAGTCTATTGATTAAGCTTTAAATTTTAAAATTTTGATGCAACATGGGTGATCTGTATTGTATTGTTACAAATGTTTTAAGTATGCAAAAGGTTATTGAATCAAACTAGTAAAATCTTCTAGAAGATTGTTAAACCATCATCTATGAACAATTCAGTTGATTTTTGTTCTATTGGGCCTTGTAAACATGCATTTTCTAGAAAATACAGTGATAGGAGATCAAATCCAATTGGGGTGATGCTATAGTTCAACGGTTTAGAAGAGGCAAGCTTTGGAAGGATGTGGCCAGCATATGGAAAATCGAAAGACTGGACACACAAGTCCAGGGACATCTGGTAGGAGGAGAGTTTTCTTTATTTTGTGTGTAAGGGGTTTTCCATTTTTTTTGTTATTATTGTTGGTGATGTGGATAATAGTAACATATTTTGGTCTGAAATTGTTTTCAGCTGGCTAGGAAAGCACTTTTCATGGTATGTATAGGGCTTGTGGTTTCCTAGCCCCTTTGTTTATTTTGTACTTACATTTTGAGAGCTTAGATTGCATGTATGCTTTCCTTGCGATCACTACTAGGGAGGCACACTTCTTGATGTGGTAGTTGGCTTATGTGGTGCATTTGGCATCTTCTACAAGGGTGCACTTGTTGAGGAGCATTGGCTCTTGGCATGTGGAGTAACTAGTTTGAAGGGAGGTATTAGGCACTTGGAGGTTGGGTGCTTGGCCCTTGAAAGATATTACCACCTTACACACAGTTTGAATTGAGGATCATTGATTGGAGATTGCACCATATTGGAGGAGGAGCACTTGACATGTGTACACCTAGCTCGGAAGGTGACCACCTTGGATTAAAAAAAACCATAGTGTGATATATGGATACCTTGCACGTAGGAGAGCTCCATCTAGGGCTTTCCTTATTGACTTAAGCTAGCTGCTTGTGAACTATCCTAGGGTTGCTTGACATAGCGTATGATTGTAGCATATATAAAGGGAGGAAAGTTCCTTTGTTAAGAGTAACTACTTTGTATCTTAGAGATTGATAGTTGGTGTGATGCTAGCTATTTGGAAAATCTTGGAAGATCATGTATTACACTTGTAACAAGGATTAATGTTTTTGGGATACTAGCACTAAGGTTCCTTGACCTGTGGGATCCAATTGTTGAGTATTATAGCTTATGGGTCACAAGTGTGTGAATCACTCTGATAGCTTCTGTGACGCAACTTCAAGTGGGAGATCTTGAGGTTTGATAGTTGGTGTGATGATGGCCTATTTGGAAGATAAAGAGATTGGCTTGTAGAGCTTGTTGGGATGCCTTGCTTGGCCTTTGTAATGTTGGTTAGGGTTGCAAATTTGCAGTGATTGTGGAAGTCATAGCTAGGGTTAAGGATGTATTGAAGAGTCCTTTCTCAAGATGTATTGAAAGCACTTTTTATACCAGCATTGGATGAGTTGAGGTATTGTACTTTATCTTCATTACTCTTATAATATGAAGTGTGCCAATATTGTCCTAAATGTTTGATTTCCAATTTGATTTTTTTCAAATATTGAACAAATTTCAAGGTTGTTTTAGTATGTTGATTTATTGGGAGAACAACACTAGATGCTATGTTGATTTTAGCATGCTTAATGAAGCTTTCAAATCTCTTTGTTTTGTTATATTTCCACAGTAAATGAAGTGATTTTCATATATGTGTACTAAGATAGATATTTCCCTTAGGGTCGCTGAAATGATATATCATGAAGTCTTTGTGGTCTACACTCTTGAGTTTGACTAGTAGCATTGGGTAGATATGATATTTCTTGTAGGGTTGTGGATGAAAATAGTTTAAGCACCATTTTTGGAAACTCTATGAAGTAGATCCATGGCCTCATATTAGTGAGGTGGAAATTTTAGATTTAGAATATTTTTTCTAGTTTGTACATGGGAAGTATTGATTTTAAGGTTAGGCAAGTCTATAGGTCCCAGTTATGTTGAAAGGTAACAGAGGCATGGGACAACCACCTTATCTTATGAGTTTATGTATCCTTTTCCAGCTAGACTCAAACCCCCAACACCCCCCTCCACACAAAACGACCTAGGACATCCACCTTAGCTTATGAGTTCTATTGTTTTGCCAGCAAGTATTTGAACCCCCAAACTCACTAGTTGGAAATTACCCCCCCACCCAACAATGCTTCAGGCACCACTCAATTCTACATTTTGTATCCAAATTCTCAAAATTCAGTTGTGCATAATTTTGTTTTCTGTAATTAAAACATAGTTATTTTGAATAGATTAAAACCCACACAAATGTTAAAAATGTTAGCATATATACATATGTTTTTTCTGCTTTAGGATGCACATAGCTCGTGCTTTATAGTGATGTGAGAAGGATTGGGTTAGGTCTTCTTGAGCTGCTCTTTGTATGTGTAGAGATCCTCATCCAATTTCATGATCTTTTCATTAATCACATCGCTCTCTTGTTCATCTACCTCAACAAAAAAATAAATTAACAGTCTTTAATCATTTTCGCTATAAGAATTGGGTTATTTACAACATGCATTTGATCTACATTCTTGCCTATTTCTGCTACTTCACTCAGGTGGTATTGGATTTCATGGCTCAGGTGATGGGAGCTTCTACCACTATCGGTATGGCTGCTGATGTGGAATATAGTTTTAGGAATGTTGTAGCTCGCATTTATTCTATAAACGGAACTGAATCCCATCTATTTCCTCTAACTAAGAGTTATAACCAAACTACTGTGTGAGCGATCTGAATAGAGTAAGCAATAAGTAGGTACGGGTAGGACTAGTTAAGCTCATGCAGATATGTACATTTGTAGACCTATCTGTTCATCAAATCTACTATGTCTAATCATCCATGGAAGCTACATTATACATGAAATATTGGCTTAAATTCTTACCTTCTCATATGCCTCTTCCACGGATAGAGGAATTAGGCCAACCTTCTTCTTCTTAGAATTGAATAATCACATTATCATCTTTATGCGAGTCGAACTCTCCAATGTACTATTGGTATCAATGAAAGGGTTTAATGGATACCCTCATGTAGCTCTACCCTACTGTGTTGGTAACACAATGTTAATCATGTTTGATTTTCCCACAAATCCTCCATGGACACCCTTGTAAATTTAAATAAAGTGGGAAAATGATATTCAATGAGTCAACACATTTTAATAAGAAGGGTCGAAAAGTTGTATCAGAATGTTAAAACATTATTCAAATATAATAAATATTTTAATTTTTTTTTTTAAGTTATTCAAATATTATAAATATTTTAATGCTTTAAAAAAAAAAGTGAAAATATATTTATAATATTTTTCAAAAGAAAGGTGGAAACCATGTCATTTTTTTTTTTCTTTTCATTATATATAATCGGTATTGCTCCATCTTAATTTTGGATTTACCAATTTCTCAAAGGGATCAAATCTATTTTCACTCTAAAAGAGGTTTGCACCTTAATATATTTGATTCATCCCTCTCAGAACTTGGTAGATCTAGAGTTAAGATGGGTCTAGATTGGTTTAAAAGATTTTTTTTTTACTAAGTCAAAATGTTAAAGAGGACATTACAAAATCTCTACCATGGAAGAGGAATTCAACACTAAAGAAAACCTAGAGGCCAATGAAAAATTATAGGCAAAGAAATGGTCGCCAAGTTTCAAACTAGAGCAAGGCATAATTTTGACGAAGAGTGAATGAGGCTCTGGACAATGTCAGGCTTTGATATCCTTGTCAAAACGCAAAATAATATTAAATGGTAACCATGAGTTTTTTATCCACATGATATATATTTTTTAAGTACAGAGATTACTTCCATGATAAAACCTTTGAATACACACAACTACTTGTCAAATATGCTTTTCAAATGAGATGTCAGTTGCTTACTATTGGACCCACATGGACGAGGAGGAGTTGGTAGACTATGAACCAGAGGAAGGGGGTTTTCAAAAAATTTGGGATAGTCCCAAGGATTTTATCCATTCACATTTCGAATTTAGCTTAGAAGGTCACCATACCATGGTTTCTAGGCATACATGGTCTTTAGCAATCAAAGTTAAGAATTCAATAGGTAGTCGTCTAGCAGTTCAAAGGCCCTAACACCTGCTCTAGCCGCACACTATTTGGGTCCTCTAGTTTTGTCCATCCCAAGGCCTAAGGACATTTATCAGGGGCTACAGAACTCTTCTTAGGGTTCTTTGGCTCTGAGTTAAGTTTCCTTATCATCCTAGAAATTGGAGGAAGACATACAATGTGTTACGACTACCATAGGGTTTTTAGAAATTCTTGAACACATTGGGGGTTCTTAGCACTGATAATCCTTTCTAGTTTGTTTTCTTGCTTGTATTTCATCTCAAGTGTCATCGAACTTGACTTGGGAAAACTAGTTGGGGTTTTAGCTCATCAGCCAATGTTATTGCACTCACTAAGCCCATAGATAAAATTTCCAGAATCTAATCCAACTTTTCTAGTTTCGTGAAATGAATCTAAACTTTGATGATAGTTTCTGAATTGCTCATAATTATGTTCAACACCTGAAGTTCGTCTGGAAATCCAACTGCAAGATGAAACTTTATCAATTGCACTGACCTAAGCAAATATTGACGGAACTGTTTGTGCAAACAAAGGTGGATCTCATACATTATCATTTCTATTCAATTCATCTCTTGGTGAATCTATTTCTCGATGAGTAGCCCATGCATTTGGAGTTGTTGTAGCATATAAAAAGGCATGTCCATAGGATCTACTAACTGCAGATTTTTAAACTACCACAACCCATCCTGAACTTGACACCAGTTTCACTATTTGTTGTAATGGGTCAGTAAACTGGTGACCAAATGGTGTCTGATGATGGGAGGCTAGGTTTGAACCACGATCCTAATTAGAAGCTAATCCAAGATCATGTTGGAAAGGAGGAAAATACTGAGGCGAATGAGGAGGAGAATAACTTGTCTTCAAAACCTTGTTGTATATTGGTTGTATAACCCTACCAACCACGATGATCAACTACAACATAAACCTGGTTAATAGAACCACCCCAACTTGTTCCATTGTTTTGCTTCTTGTGTATGCTCCTATTTGCACCCTTTAAAACTATACAAACAAAGGAGATATACACACTTCAAATCACACCCTAAGAAAAAAATAGTAATGACCATAACAATAGAATGTAAAGACAATTTTTGTTCTCCCAATGACTTGTATATAGGTTCCCTTATTAGGTCTGTTTTCCCTAATACTTATGCATGTCATCCAATGAGAGTTTCGAACCATTTCTAAGCCCACAAATTTCACTGTAAATCATCATTTCACATACCCTTTGATCTGATTTAGAATATTAGATCGTTGTGCTAAGATCCTCCTCAGATTAGAAACAAAATGCTTTCATTGAGCTTAAGGATTCATGAATTTTTGCAAGTGAAATGATGAGTTTTTATGTTAATTTTATGAGAAATTTAACATATATAAGATACTTAATAGTAGCATAAACATGTACAGAACATAATCAAAAACACATTACAACAGGAACATGATAAAGGAGTTCACCCCTCCTGGGCTATGTCTCCTTGGTCCAACTTCCAATGGCTTGGGCCTCTCTATTATGCTCAAAAGTGTAAAAATATGTGCTTACAATGATCAAATGCTTCTAAAATCTACGCCAATGAGTCCATAATGCCCAAAAAATGGCAATCTAACCTCTTTTTGCATCCAATTTGGTGTAAAATTGAAGAAGTTATGACCTCTCCTAGTTTTCCCACTATTCACTCCACAAATTTCTCCAAATCCGACATGATCCTACAAATTAGCTCCAAAGAGTGCTAACTAAGAGAAAATTTTACCGCACGGTGGTCCATAATCTGTCGGCACCAACTATCGCATCACAAATTGCAATTAGTAAGAACCAGTGGGCTTATGGTTTGTGAACACAGTGGGGCAATGTGCGATTGTGATATGGCAGACCTGATAGAACTATTGACCAGAACTCATAAACTTACCGCATCCGGGATCCTTTCGCAATTCACAATATGTGGAGTACATACAGTCTTATATATGGAACACTATGCTTTTTGTGGCTTGCGATTGTGATCTACTATTGTGATTATCACATCACAACCCTTCCCTACTCAAGGGCCGATCATCGCATCACAACTGTCGGGACCGATTCTTTAATGCCTTTCCGCCTGCCCGGTTGCGATGTGCGATTATCGCATCACACCCTGGCCTATTCCGGGGCTAATTTTTAACGCTGACCCAGCTCTGACATGTGATTTGTGAAATGTGGGGGCCAATGGCGGCCTGCCACTTGGTGCTTCCCCATTCACTAAAGATCCCTGCCACATCATGTTTTCCTGCCATCTGTCGAAGTCAAACTTGAACTTTGACTTTCTCTAACTTCTTCATACCAGCTTGAATTCAAGTGTCGATCACACCATTGGAATCGGGATGACGAGCTCTTCAATCTGAAGCTATGTTTATAGAGATTCCGACACTTTGATTTTTGAGCCTAAGTTTGAGCACATGATCACTCCTCCCCACTGGAAGCCTTTTCGACCCCAAAAGGATCACTTTCAATTGTCGAGCAAGTGAGGGTACAATTGCCTCACCTTTCCAACCTCTATCCATTTGTCTTTTAAAGGATTTGTAGCCTTGATCCCCACTCAAAGATAATCGATACTTTCCCTTTTTGATGTCCTTGTTCTTCTGTCAGGTATAGCATCATCAAGGAATTCTAGGGAAAAGTCTTCAATAGATGGAATTTGAATATTCTGTCCTTGATCTTCAATCAAAGGAGGCTCATACAACCTTAGATTCTCAACATTAACAACAACATAAATTTGCATATATGAAGGTAAATCCAACCTAAAGGCATTGTTACCAATCTTTTCCAAAATTCTAAATGGACCATATCTAATTGGTTTTAACTTTTTACCTTCTCCTTGGAGCCTCTCTTTGTTAATGTGAAGCCAAACTTCATCACCAATTTGGAACTTGTGATCTTGACGATGCTTGTCGTGCCTTCCTTTGTATTTGCCTTGGCTTTTCTCAATCTATTCTTGAACCTTTTGGTGTACTAATTGGATTTGTTCAATGAACTTTCTTTCTGTGTCTATGTCACTATGACCTTCAATAGCAACATCTTTGCCAAAAATAAAATACAAAGGATATATTGTTGTGATATATACGTACTCCTTGGTGCTTATATAATGTATTTGACCTGTAAGAGTGTTGGAGGTGGACAACCAATTTTGGAATTGGACTTCATAAGGGTTCCACCAGATTTCTAGCCCCTAGAATTTCCTTTTGCTTTTATCACCATGGATTAACTCCTTGTCCAACAGTATGATGCAATGGTTGTCAACCTATCATTCATCATTTTCGTTTCCTACAAAATCAAAATCATTTATTTCTCCTTACGAATTATTTCCCCAAGATATCTTTACTTCCCTTTTCTATTCAACCCTCGAATGTTCCATGATATAACTTTCATTGAGAGAAGTTAGAATATTTGATTGGAAATTAAGGTAAGGTTGTTACCTGACCAGGCTGAGCTAGGCCTTGTTTAGTGGGTAGCACTATCTCCTTGCGATTCTTCTTGCCTTTGTTTTAATATCCTTAGTTAGATCTTTGAGTAACACACTTGTCCTCTTTTCTAGCAAGATTTCTCCCAAAGAAGATTGATGGGATTGTGAAATTTTAGTTTTCCAAGAGAGATATGCATTCCCACATTATTCACATTGTTATTTATTCATTTTTGTGAGGTCTTGCGTCACCCAATCATTAACCAAAATGGCCATGTAACAACCTTGGTGAAAATTCCTTGTAATAAAAGTTAATAAAGGAAAATAATAACCATGGTTATGGGACACTTATTCCAAGCTGAATGGTGGGAAAAACATCCTCGTGGGTGTTCATTTCGATTATTATGGCTAAAGGAAAATGGAAAAGGAAATGGAAAAGGCTTTGGAAAGGAAAATAGCATTAATTGGCATTTTATTTATGAAAATAATGGAAATTAGGAGAAAAGGAAGGTGAAAGGTCACAGGTTGCATGTGAGGAGGAAAATGAAGGAAAATAATGGAAAATGAAGAAAATAGAGGCCTCGTTGATAAAAATGCTTCTGAGGATCAATTCATAGGATTTTGGTTAGTTCAATTTTGGAGTTCTCTGTCTATTCTCTCTCTCACACTCTTGGACACTTAGATTTTTCTTGAAGCACTTCAACATTAGATCAAGAAAGGAAAAGAAGGCTAAGAGAAGAAAAAGATCAAGCAAGACAAAGCAGGATCAAGAAGCTACAATAGGTTGATTGCAGGTATAGATTTTTATGTGTGATTTCCTTGCTAGATTTGGCATGCATGGTTATGCATGTGTGTTGTTGGTTCTCTTCCTGTCATGGTCATGGGTTTTGCCAAGTGTGACAGTATTCTTCAGCCTTGCCTTGCCATTTTGGGATAGCCATGGTGTGATGGGGTTCTCATCTTTTGGTTGAGCTAGATTGTCGGATGGATTCACAATTGAGTGAGGTGGCTCTATGAATGAAAGAACACATGGCCTAGTGATCCTTGGATCGGACTGTGGATTGCGGTAAATCCTAAAGACTAGGAGACAAGATAATTATTCATGGAGTAGGTGGAGAAATATGGTGGCATCCATGCTTGTGTATGGCCTATTGATCTGGTGAGGGTTGCAGTAAAGCCTAATTCTATTGATGAGTGTGAGGTGGTTTGGCCTCGGGAAGCCCTGGTTGGTTCTTTCGGTTTGATTCTCACATTCATGCTTGGAATATGGCACGAGGGTGAATGGCTGAAGAGAGATTTTTCTTAGCCAATCTATGGTTGGGTGGAACGTGGTAGTCCCATACTGTGTTTCCTTTTGCATTCATTAATAAGAGCTCCTTTCCTTGGTATTTTCTGTGTAAAAGTATTAGATTATATGTGGCATTTATGGTTTTGGTTGGTGGGTTGTATTATATTCTTTCCACGTAGTTAATAGGGGGTTTGAAGGGCACCCGTAACCCCACTTTATGGGATCCAGGGCAGCGCCTCGGAAAATTTTGGTTTTGGACCCTATGTTAGGTTGGGCGGACCCACCTATGGTTTTGTGCATGATTTTCGTACATGTTTTTTGGACGCGATGGTTTTCGGTCCATGGTATTGGATGTTTCAGCATGTATAAATATGTATTATAACATTGAAAGGAACATAATGAAAAAATCAAGTTGGTAGTCCCGGTTTTGGAATCCAGGGGAAACTCTTGTGTATATGTGTTTATGTGTTATGATCTTGCATTGGTTATTTCTGTGTTTTAGAATTTGTATGCAGGTAATTTCTATATGGGGTTAAAACCTACATTTGGTATTAGAGTTGTTTTGGCTTCAAGGGGATGCCTTTGTTGCTGAGGGGTTTCGCTTGGGCCTATGGTAGACCCTGTTTAGTGGGAGATCTGCGAGATAGATTCTGGTGGTGAAAGAAGATGGCGAGCAGTGGAAAGGTAGAGATCGAGAAATTTAATGGTCGGAGTTTTGAGTTGTGGAAACTCAAGATGGAGGATCTGTTGGTGGATAAAGACTAGTGGATCGCAATAGATCCAGGTACTAAACCAATGGGAGTATTCGATGAAGAATGGAAGAAGTTGGATCGGAAGGAAAAGAGCACAATACAATTGTATGTCTTAGATTTAGTATTGTTGAATGTATCAGGGGAAGCTACGAAGAAGGCTTTGTGGGACAAGTTAGGGACTTTGTACCAATCTAAGTCTCTGGTGAATAAACTGTTCCTACGGAAAAAGCTGTATAACCCGAGGATAAAAGATGGAGACTCGGTGACAAAGCATCTGAATGCGTTTAATACTGTGGTAAGTTAGTTATTATCTGTTGATATTAAAATTTCAGATGAAGATAAGTGCATCAGTTTGTTGTGTTCTCTACCAGATTCGTGGGATAGTCTGGTTATTGCAATAGGTAGCAATGCAATTGCTTGTATTTTGATGAAATAGTCTCATCCTTTCTGATGGAGGAGATGAGACGGAAAAATATGGAGAGGCAGAATGGTGATGCCTTGTCTGTACGAGGGTGGTCCTAGAATAGAAACAAAAATAAGTCATCGAGTGGGAGATCTAAATCTAGAGGGAGATCTAAATCTCTAGGAAAACCTATAAAGGTGGTGTGCTGGAAATGTGGAAAGGAAGGGCACTTCAGAAGGAGTGTAAATCTAAATCTCTTGATAAATGAAAGGGATCTGATGATGCTCCTTCTGCAGAGGTGAAAACCACCTCAGATGAAGGTGGGGATGTGTACTTGGCTTCTTCGAGTACACATGTAGATCATGAGGCATGGTTGATTAAATCAGGTGCATCCTTTCACTTCACTCCCCATAGAGAGTGGTTCTGCAAGTATGAGAAATATGATGGTGGTGATGTCTTCTTGGGGGATGATAGGAAGGCTAGAATCGTTGGTCGCAAAAAAGTAAAGTTGAAGTTACAAGGTGGAAGGGTTAGAATGCTTCCAGGTGTTCTACATATTCCTGCATTAGCCAGAAATCTTATTTTTGTTAGCAAGTTGGATGATGCTGGTGTAAAGACAGTGTTCGAGAAGGATACCTGCAAGATGGTTCGAGGAGCACTAGTATTGATGCGGGGAGTTCGGATTGGAACTCTGTACAAGCTGCAAGGTAGCACTGTTGTTGACGGGTGCAATAGTTCTATGGTTCCTGAAAATGGAGCAGAAAATCTAGTGGTCTCTGGAGAGAAGACCATGTTGTGGCATCAAAGGCTTAGACATATTGGAGAGAAGGGCCTTCGAATACTTCATGGTAAAGGTATGGTAGAAGGTATGAGTAATAGCTCTCTGGATTTTGATTTCCTGTGAAAATTGTGTATATGGGAAGCAGAATCGGGTGAGTTTCCCCTCTGGTGGTAAGAGGACGAAACATATATTAGAGCTTGTGCACAGTGATGTGTTTGGACCTGTGAACGTTCCATCACTGGGTAAGTCTGTGTACTATGTATCATTTATAGATGACTTCTCAAGGAATACATGGATATATTTCCTTAAGAAGAAATCTGAAGTCTTTGACAGGTTTAAAGAATTTAAGGCTCTGGTGGAAAATCAGATAGAGAAGAAGATAAAGGTGCTGAGGACAGATAATGGTGGAGAATTTTGCAGCAAGGAATTTGAAGAATTCTGTAAGAAGTGTGGTATATCACGGCATAAGACTACTCCATATACACCTCAGCAAAATGGATTTGTAGAAAGAATGAATAAGACGTTGATGGAAAGGGCAAGAAGCATGCTTAGTGGTTCCAGGTTAGGACAAGAATTCTGGGCAGAGGCAGTGGATACTGCATGTTACTTGGTCAACAGGTCACACTTCATCAGCATTTGATGATAAGACTCCACAAGAAGTATGGCCTGGTAAGAAACTCTCTCTTTCACATCTGAGGGTATTTGGATGTGATGCATATGTACATGTTCCAAAGGAGAAACGAACCAAGTTGGATAGTAAATCTGAAAAGTGCATCTTTATTGGGTATAAGGATGGTTTAAAGGGTTATAAGCTTTGGAACCCAGTAACAAGGAAGGTTGTGTACAGTCGAGATGTGGTGTTCAGAGAGGTGAAAGATGTTATTAAACATGAAGTCCAACCAAAGGAACCTGTGAAGATAGAGTTTGAACTAAAGGAGGAAGAATCAGACTCTGTAGCAGGGGAGGAATCAGAAGATGAAGAGCCACAAACTATGGCTGTGAGAAGATCAGTTCGAGAAAGAAGGAAACCTGAAAGGTATAGTCCATCTGTTTTCTGTTCAAATTTTGATATATCTATTACTGACGATGATCCCAGAACTATGAAGGAAGCAGTAGATTCAGAGGATGGAAAACTTTGGAAAGAGGCCATGGTTGATGAAATGGCATCTTTGCACAAAAATGAGGCTTGGGATCTGGTGGATTTGCCGGCTGGAAGGAAACCCATTGGCAGCAAATGGGTGTTCAAAAAGAAGACAAATGCAGAAGGAAAAGTGGAGAAATACAAAGCTCTGTTGGTAGCAAAAGGTTATTCCTAGGTGCCAAGAATTGATTTTGATGATATTTTTTCTCTTGTTGCCAAGGTAACTTCTATTAGATTACTTTTATCTGTTGCCGCTTCTTTTGATTTTGAGGTACAACATATGGATGTGAAGACAATATTTCTTCAAGGGGATCTAGAAGAGGAAATCTACATGAAGCAACTTGAAGGCTTTGTAGCGAAGGGTAAGAAAGAACTAGTATGCAAGTTAAAGAAGTCTCTGTATGGGTTAAAACAGTCACCAAGGATGTGGTATCAAAAATTTGATACATTTATATGGGGACTTGGCTTCACCAGAAGCAAAGCAAATCACTGTGTGTATTTTAAATTAATTGGTGACCGTGTTATTTATCTGGTCTTGTATGTGGATGATATGTTGCTGGTGGAAATGACAAAGAAATTATCCAGGACTTGAAGACCCAATTGTCTTCTAAATTCAACATGAAAGATCTTGGTGCTGCAAACTATATTTTGGGCATGGAAATTAAAATAGATCGGGCAAAGAGGAAGCTCTGGTTAAACCAGACGAAGTATGTCGGGACAATACTGCAGAGGTTTAATATGCAGGATAGAAAACCGGTGAAGGTTCCTATTCCTGTAGGTGTGAGGTTATGTATATGTGTTTTATGTGTTATGATCTCGCATTGTTTATTTTCTGTGTTTTAGAATTCGTATGCAGTTAATTTCTGTACGGGGCTAAAACCTATAGTGGTATCTGTTATCACTCAGGTTTTCCCAAAAGCTGTAAGAAAAGGAAAGGAGGCCGAGGTAACCACAAACCAATATTTTAGATATAGATTCTACCCAATCTGCATCCAGAGAGGGCTCTCTCTTTAAGTTATAGCTTTGTTTTTTAAGGATATTAGGCTAGTTATGAAGTTTAGGAGTTTGTTTGGATTTGGGTGGTGAGATTCAATAGCAAAGGGATAAGACTCAGTAGTTTAGGCCATTGGGCTAATGGATTTAAGTAAGATGGCTTTACTGGATTTGGGTTTCTTAACAAAAGATGGTTTTACAGAGCAAGGTGGTCAAACAGAGAATAAATAAAGAATTGGGATAGATGGAGTGGTTTCAAAATAGATGAAGGGCAATTAAGAATCCTTCAACTTATTTGAATAATGGAACTGGAATTGATTACAAGTAAAGATCAATTAAGTATTCTTTAACTAATAATCAAAGTGGCAGAATAAGAAAACAGGAGTAATTAAGATTTCACTGCTTATTCTAATTTAGAAGAAAACATAGAAAATGATAACTTTTGAAGACAGTGCAATCAAGCATATTCTGAATTACTCTTTTTTGTTTATCATTTAGATGTGAAACATAGATGATATACTAAACAAGAAAAACTTAAACACATAAGATATAGAGGACTTATTGATCTAGTGTTTGATTCAAGAAATCTGTAAAAAGTCCTTTGACTCAAATCTTTATCCAACAAGCCATACAAAGATTTGATCTAATCAGCACTTTATTCCAAAAAACCAGTATTACAGCAATGTATATGAATCTATACTCAATACTCTAATTGAGGGGGTATTTATACAAAATATTTTATACAAAATATCTCATAATAGAGTGAGATATATTCTAGTGATGACAAATCATTTTTACAAGAAAATAGAGACGGCTAGTCTCGAAGATAGGAGAAAAGCAAACAGATGTTGTTTTGTTCCTATTTGTGCTGGGTGTGCTGGAGGCAGACCCTTTTATTTGGCTTGCTGCTGTAACTTCGTGCTGGCTGACCTGTTTGACTGATACTCTTTACCTGCTCTGATACTCTTCGACCTGTTTTGACCACTGTTCATCTTTATTCATCTCTATTGATCAAAGGTAAATAGCTCAAAATTTACAATTTACCAAAGGTAAATTTACAAAATTTCTAACATATCTTCCCACCATTTCTGTTCTGGCAATTTGTGCTTCTAAAGTTTCCTTAGAGTTTCATCAGTCTCTGTATATCTGAAGAAGTTAAGCTAGATGGTGAATAGGTGCTTTACCTCATGCTCAATGTAGAATAGGTTCTCTAAACTACCATAGAGAACTCGGCCTGTGGGAAGTGCTTTCACTCTTGCTGCACTTGATGATGAGTTAGCTTGATTTCCAGCATACTTATTCAATTTATCTACATAATCAATGTGTTTCATCAATTTCTCATTAATGACTAAAGGACTTGGTAGCCCTTTACTCTGCAAAACTGTGAACTTCTCCATAAAAGAATTGATTTCTACTTGCATATCTTGGTACCTTCTCTCTAAGTTCTGCATCAAGGTTCTCTTGGTGAGAACCCTTTTGATTTCCAAAATGGTGTCTATCCTGTCTGAGATGCCAAGTACTTCTAACTGTTCTCTGTTTCTGGTATTCAAAAACTGTATAAGCTGATTGGCTTCCTCTAGCATTTTACCCAATTGTGCTCTTGTCTGCTGAATTGCTCCATGGGCTATTTTTATTAAGTCGATCTGCTCATAGATTACTTGGATAGATGGCCATATTTCATTTATAGACTGGATGATATTAGCCCAAAGGATTTTTCTGATTTCTGTCAAGGGCTTATCAAAAGTGAGCTCTTGTTCTAAAGTTTTTACTTTACTTTCTAAGGCTTTAATTTCCCTAGTTTTTTCCATAACACTTATTTTGGAGATATCATAATTTTTCTCTGCCTTAGCCAATTGCTCCTTTACTTGTTTCAACTCTGTGACCTGTAATATCAATTCTTCCATGGCCTTTATCAATTCTTTTGTGCTCATATTAGTACTGCTGCCTGATGTTGTACTTGCTGTTGATGTACCTGTAATTACCTTTGTTGTGACTGCTGGCACATTTGGAACTAATGTTGTTCCAAGTGTGGAGGGAACTGCAGTTGAGACTATGGGGATTACCTCAGGAGGCTGAGAAGTTGACTCTCTCTACTTTTCCTTCAGTGCTTTTTCCAATGCCTGCTCTGTATCATTTAATCTTTCGTTAAGTTTTAGGGGCAGGTCCATCATGTCTTCTTCGGATTTCTGTTGTATAACTTCTGCAGTTTGTGGATGCCTTGAAGGAGGCAGCTTCAGCTGTTTCCTTAGGGCAACAATGTCCTCTTCTTTCTTTTTGATCAGAGCCTATATGCCTTTAGCATCTTTGGGATCATGTCCAAATCCAATAATGAGCTCTTCTAATGATTTGATCCCATTATCCTTGGCTAGAGAAGAGGCTTTCTCCAAATGTAATTGAGCTGTTGTGTCGTCCAAAGAATTTTGCAATTTGTGGGCCAACATTGCTTTATGAGTCATTGTGGAATAAACCATTTCCCGAGTCTGCGTGTGAAGTTCAATTTGGTCCATAGGGTGAATATCTTTGCCCAGGACCTCCAAGTTTGTTCTGATATAATCTGCTACTGACTGTGGTTGCTGCACCTTTGGCTTAAAATAACTCATCAACATTTTACCTTCTTTAATGTCATAGGCTGACATTAATCTTTGCTGGTTTGTGGGGGCCATTTTTAGATATTGACCGTAAATTTGAAGCCTTATTGGGTCATTCCTGGTCTTTATCTCTTTGAAAGTCTTCTTAATGTCTAAGGCCAGCTTTCTTTGTTGTGTGGTGGAAGATACTTCTACACTGTGTTGTCTTTCTAGCTCCTGCCTTTGCGAGCTAGTTGAGGTTACCCCCAATGGTGGAGTTTGTTGGCTGGCTCTTTCTACTCTCTGGCTGTCTATAGTTTCTTCAATTATTTCTTCTTCTGACAGAGGATTCAGTTTTTGTCTCTTTGCTCCAGGTTGTTCTGTTGGTCCACTGATAGGTGTGATGGTTTTTCTATCCCTCTTTTTGTTTGTTTCCTCATTTAGAGGAGTCTACAATGCTGGAATGTCTGCTGCTTTAGTTTGGGCTGGAGGAATTTGCACTTGACTTTGTTGTCTAGACTTTGCAGGTTGATCTATCATTGTAGGCTGCTCTGTTGTATCTATCTCTTTGCCCTTTGAAGTCCCTGTAACTGGTATGTTGGTTTCCTGTGCAGGCTGCTGAGAAGTTCCAGTAGAGGATGTACCAATTCCTGATTGTTGAGGCAGCTTGAATGATACCTGTCCAAAAGAGTCCATGTCAAGGGTTTTTTCAAGATCTTTCATAGCATTTTCCATCTTTTCTTGCTCACTAATTTCTTCTATTAGGGTCCCTTTTACCCATTCATCCTGATTTGCAAATTGTTCAATTTCTGGGATCCTATGATGTAAATAAACTGATAGCCTGTTCTTTATTCTTCTGTCACATATGAAACTATTTGGGTCATATGACACCCACCAAAAACTCTTCTTCAACCTAAGGTATATTTCTAGAATCTTTATAGCATCTTGCCATGCATCCCTAGAATTGACGACATAAGGGCCTACCTGGTTCTTTATTCTTAACTGGGCTTTCTTCTTTGCACTACAAAAATGAACTAATTCTGCATTGATAATTTGTCTAAAATACTCTAGTGCAAACAGTCTCTTGGGCACATATTTAGGCAACTTGAAAGGGCAAAGTTCACACCCATACATTCTGATTTTTGTGTGATTTTGGTACCAGTACCAGTCACTTATCCTGTATTGTTTGGAGAGTTGGAGAATATTTTTCATGTTGCCAATGAGTCTAGGAGGGGGAACTCCTATCAACAGAGTGGATTCTAGATGTACAAATTAGTGAATGAATTCATTATAGGTATAAGGAGACTCCAGAGTTTTATGAAAGATTGAGCTCCAAAAGATCACAGACCTTCGATTTCCTTTTGAGTCCAATTTCCTGATAGTGAAAGGAAAGCTGTCTGGTTGATGATATAACAAAAGATGATATATAAAAGATGTGTATTTGAAAACTCCTTCCCTATCCAAACTCATGAATTGATCATGGATTTTATTGGCAATGAAAGTGGCATAGTCACACCTGACAACAGGGGGCTGTCCAGGAGTAAATATTGACAACAACACTAGAGTAATATCATAAACATATTCACTGGTATTAAATCCCATGATCATGGATATTATGTCAACAATAAGTCTACCAGTTTCAGTGAAAAAGGTCTGTAGATAGGAAGGTGGACCATTGGGTTGATAGTTTGGTAACATAAACATCTGAGAAATGCGGGTTATTTCCGATTTGGGCAACTGAGGGGTTTTTTCAAGCAGATATCCTAGGGAAAGAGGAGCAAGGGACTGAGTAGAATGGAACTGTATCATTTCATTAATGGAATTAGCAGTTATGGGAAAAAGAACAATTTGGGATGGGGACATAACTGCTCTATGGACAAGGTCATAGTTGGCACAACATTGATGAATGATATATGGGAAAACATGGACTGAGGGGAGGAAACACATGGGAAGATTGGATTCCCATAGTCAAAAAATGTCAGACTTGTTTAGATAGCTATCCTTGACTTGGCAGAAGGCCTGAAGATGGTTCCTATCACTAGATAAATCCTTTATTTGAAAATCTCTGCTAGCCAAGGGTAGGTAATCTAACTCTTTATGAGGTGCATTCATGGGCGCGACATTCAGGGCTATGGGGGCTTCCATATTTGGTTCTTGTATTCAAATTGGAATTCGGGCTTTCTGTAGAAAAATGGAGTAAACAACAGTTTTGGGGTTTCTTTATGGTAGCTACGGACTATTTTTAACTTGAGTTCAGCTTTCTCTGGTAGAATTCCCAGTGGAAAACTGAAATTACAGGGTTGTAGGGAAAAATGGATAAATACCTGCGTTAGAGAGGACGACCATACAATGGCAGGTTGGTTGACAGGCTGCAAAGCTCGTGCTGTAGTCTCGTTGGTCAAGTGGCGGTTGAAAAGCTGGAACTGTGGACTGGACATTAATTTGCATGAGAGCCTAGTCTATAGAGAATAGTGGTGAAAATGACGTTTATCATTGTTTTTAACGAAATTTAGGTTGGCAGGACTTTTTGGCATTATCGGGAGGATGAAGTTAGCATAATGGGACGTTTTTTCATTAGCGGAAGGCGGTAAGCAGTTTGATCGCACTTCTTTTGGAGTCGGGTGGTTTTAGATAGAGGGCGAGCGAGCATATGGAATGGGTGACGCGTGGCAGAGGTACGGTGGAAAACCGCCTAGTGATCACGAGTTAAAGCGTGGTCACCAAGTGGGTCATGATATGATCGTTCACCATTGGATGAAAAGGTAGAGATCTGACGGCTGATGGGCTCTGGAGATGTCGGGGTTTTAACTTGCGGCGGGCCTGATATAATAAACAAAGTTTAATCGTATCGGGGGCGTTTTTATTGGTTAGGTGGTTGGTTATTAATTAACCCAAATGGTTAATTAATCCCGTATTTTGTGGAGCGGGGAAGGTTCTTAATAAACTTCGAATGAATTTATTAATCCTTATTAAGTTATATAATGGTTATATACCATCAGGGCAAGAATTATATAAAGTGTGGGGGTTTTAATATATTTACATAATATGGGGAATGGGTTAATTTTCGGGATTTATATAATAATGGTTAAGAGTTAATATGAAATAAAATGAAAGCGCTAAGTATAAAGAAATTGACTTTTGTTGTTAAACTTAGGCTGAGAATGAAAAAATGGTTTTTTATGAGGAATATTATGCATTTCCTAAGTAAAATAGATTTTTTTCACTTAGGCAAACTTTATGGAATGAAGAGAATAATGGATGGATGATTTGTGAGCACTTAGGCTTTTAGATCATTGGGCCGAGGGTCTGGTCCATCCAGAAGTCAGAGAAATGCTCTAAGCCCCTTTGACTTTCAAATACCTTAATGCTTAGGGGAAATTAATGAAGTGTTTAGGGAAAATGTGAATGGAAGTTAGTTATTTAACCCTATCTTACTTGAATTGCATCAAGTGAAATGTCTGCCTTGCATTTTGTGATAAAAGTAAAGATCAACACATTTAGAAACATTTTCATCACAAGTATCATTCTTCAACACCATCTACCTACCCTACCTACTTAGCGTGACATTTTTTCTTCTTTATTTGGGTGCACTTAGACTGGAAAACCCTTATCAATCTTCTTTTATTTTACATGGCAAGCCTACCTAAGTCTGCATTTATTACATCCAAGGGCTTAGATTGAACTATTGAGCTCCTTTATTTACTCTACCTATCTACTTATTTGCCAAGATTAAACAGTTTGGTCAAATTTTATTCTCTATTCTACAAGATGAAATTAAAATATGAATGAGCCAAGTTTAAGTTGTTTGACTCTTCATAAATTGTGGCAAAAGTTTAACAAGCTGCACACAATTCCTTATTACAGAAAATGAAATAGTAGTGGCATTTATACTTGCATACTTTCCTGGTCTATTTTGTTTGGGGTTCATTTCTTTCACTTTTTTAACCATTTTATTCTTTTTACCCTCTGATTTTTCTTTTAGGGTATACCCTCTTTACATCTTTTAAATTCTTTGATTTTTTTGAAAATATGGAAAACCTTTGCAACAAGAAACGATATAAACATATTACAGAGCTCATCAAGTCAATCATGAAATATGACACCTATTGGTATAGGAGCATAACACTGGCTCCACTTAGGGATGGCTTTCCCTGGTGAAAAGTCAAGAACAGCAGGTCAGATGGCCTTCTGAATGAGTTTGACTGTGCTCTGATAACTCCTTCTGCTAGTTGCTTTATTATATGTATGACAGTACACTTTTGAAGCTTAGGGCCTTCTCTTCGGGCTTCAACTCCAACAAGTTACTTTCCAATCCAAACTGTGACATTACGAAGGATATAGTATGTACATGTTAACATCAAAATGCATTAAAAAGTTGGATCAAAATAATGTTTCAACATCCGACCATTAATTGGTTCTTCTTTTGTATCTGTACCGTCCAAAGTCTTCAAAAAGTAAGTATTGTTCCCTTGTAAGGCTTGAATAACAAAAGGTCCCTTCCATAGGAAGTCAAACTTCCATGTTTTCCTTTGTCTTCTCTAGTGGAATCCCATCTCAAAACATTGTCTCCAAGGTAGAAATATTCTGCCTTGGTTCTCTTATAAAATTTTTTCTTAAGTTTCTCTTGTACTACTTGGGATCTTTGATACACTTCTTCTCTGGTCTGCTGCAAATGGATGGTTTGGTTAATTCTTCTTTGAATATCATTGGGCTCCACCTGAGCTTCCTAAAGAAGTTTCATTACAGGAATTTCTAAGGATGAAGGAAATACAACTTCCTAACGATAAACTAGTTCATAAGGACTAGTTCCAATAGATTTCTTTGTAGTGAGTCTATCTGCCCACAGTGTATTAGTAAGTTTCTTGTGCCAATTTTTTCTTATTTTCTTCCAATAATTTCTTAATGATATTAATCAGGCTTTTATTGGATGACTAAGCTAGACCATTACCTTGAGGGTAATAGGCTGTGGAATGGCCTAAAGTGATATGATATTTGTTATCGAAATTTATCATTTTCTTGGATTTGAAGGCAGCAGCATTATCGGTTATTATTTTTTCAGGACAGCCAAATCTAGACAGTATGTTGGTTTCTAGGAATCCTATAATGACTATGTCATTGGCTTGTCTTCAAGGAATGGATTCTATCCATTTGGTGAAATAGTCTGTGGCTGTTAGAATCCATTTATGTTGGGCAGAAGAGGGAGGGTGGATTTCTCCAATGAAGTCCAGTCCTTGTTGTTGGAAGGATTTTTCAGTAGAAATTGGTCTCAGGGGTAAGGGTAACAGTTTCTTAAAATCTGATATTTGAGGCAAAAAATCACAAATTTCTTTACATCAGTGAACAAGGTTGGCCAGTAAAATCTAGCTCTAAGTATTTTTTCTGCAGTTGATTTCTAGTAAAGGTGTCCACTGTAGTCTCCTGCATGAAATTCTCTAAGCACTTTGTCAGCTTCTTCTTTTACTAAACAATTCAATAGAATACCTTCATGATTTTTCCAAAAGAGAACATTATCTAAAATACAAAATTTTTAAGCTTTCATCTTTAAAAACTTTTTCTTTGTTCTGGATAATCCTGGAGGAGCTTGCAGGTTTAATAATACAAAAATTATATCAGCATACCAAGGTGAATCTAAGAAGGCCTGGCTGATCTATGGAGTCACCATCTCCTGTTCATTATCCAGTTCATTAATATCTAGGGCTTGACAATTTGTTTCAGTCATGAGTTTTGCTAAACCCTGTCCTTTTATAAGCTTTGTGGGTTTTATTTCTATATCATATTCCAATATAGTAGCAATCCATTTACCTCATCGGCCTTCAATTCCATCCTGGGTTAAGATGTCTTTGACAACAACATTTGGTACATAGGTTATTACATGGGAGTACAATATATAGACTCTAAAGTCTTTAATAGCTTTCACAAGTGAATAGGCTTGTTTTTCCTTGATTTTGTACTTTAATGGTGCATATCTTAGTGCTTTACTAAAAAAGCTTATGGGTTTCTCACATCCTTGATCATTTTTTTGTAGTAAAACATCAACAATAGTGTGTTCTGATGCAAATGAAAATATTATGAAGTCTCTATCAAACTTTGGACTTGTCAGAACTGGTGTTTTAGTCAAAGCCATTTTAATTTCTTCAAACACTTGTTTGGCTTCTACTGTCCATTTAAATTTTGCATCATTTTTCAACATATTAGTAAGTAATCTAATTAATTCGGCTAAATTAGATATAAATCTTTTCAAAAAGTTAATCTTTCCTATGAAAGCTTGAAGTTCTTTGACATTTCTGGGGTGGGGTATTTGCAAAATAGCCTCTACTCTAGCAAGATCAATTCTAATGCCATCTTTGGAGATGATATGGCCTAAGAGTTTGCCTTCATCTAGACCAAATAGGGACTTTTTAGGATTTAGAGAGATGCCATATTGTCTGCATTTTAAGAATACTTGTTTCAGATGATCTAAATGTTGTTGATCTGATTAAGAAAAAACAGTCAGATCATCTAGATATATGACCAAGAAATCATGAATTTCTTTTGCAAAAGCTATGTCCATTGCACATTGAAAAGTTGCCCCTGCATTCTTGAGTCCAAATGGCATTTTGACATATTTTAATGTTCCCCATGGTGTTGTAAAAGCAGTTTTTTCCTGGTCATCAGGATAAACCAGAATCTAGTTGTAGCCTGAGAACCCATCCAACAGTGAAATCCTAGAAGCACCTACCACCCTTTGTAAAGTATGATCCATCTTAGGTAAAGGGTAATTATCCTTCAAAGAAACCTTGTTTACATTCCTTAAATCAACACAGAGCTTAATTTCTGCAGTCTTTTTCCTTGTAGGTACTAAATTAGAAACCCACTCTGAAAATCTGATAGGAGCAATTATCCCTGCTTCATACATTCTTTTGATTTGTTTAATAGGAATATCTAGTTTTTTAGTTTCTTCTTGTTCCTTTTGAGTATCTGATGTGTCATTGTTCTCAAAAATTTCTTGAATTTGAACACTAGACTTTTCATTTGTAATTTCTTCTTCTTCAACTGCTAAAAATTTTACTTCATTCAAAGGATCAATTTCAGCATTGTAAAGGATGAAAGAATCCATATCATAGTGTATGGAGTATATAGGGAAATTTTGAGGTCTCTCCTAGCTACTTATCACATATTTCATTAAAGTTTCTCTATACAGTTTCTTGGGCTGACCAAATACTGAAATAATAGCATAAGACATGTCCAATCGTAGAGATCCTTGAAACTTTTCACCCCACGATCTAGACAGTAACATACCATACTTTGGTGGGATATCAGCTACTACTATGTCCATTAAGATGGTTTTGGCAGGATATTGGACTAGTGATACACATAAATCTTTGATTAATCCTAGACATCTAACCTGACTTGAATCAAAAGAAAAAAGGTCTTTATATGGCCTAGTGATATCTAGGTCCAGTTTCTCCATCACAGATTTAGGGATTAAGTTATGAGAAGCACCATAATCAAACATGGCATTATGAAGTATTTTATCTTGTATGTTCATACTTACATAGAAAGGAGGAATTCCTCCATCTACTGATTTTCCATTTACCTCAGGGCCAAAAATCAACTCAAGTTGATCATCAAAAACATTTACTGAATCTTCATTGACAGAAATTTGGAGTGATCTACTGATTTGACCTCTGTAGACATCATGCTTAGCTAGTTCTGATAATGGAACTGCTATTTTTAATTTGCCTACTTCAGCCTCAAGATTAAAAGGTTTTTCAGTCTGAGTTCTTGCATTTCGAACAGTGGGATTCTCTTTTTCTATTGTATTTTCTGTGTTTCTCTCCTTTTCAGGAGTGGGGGTATGGGCTGAAGTTGTTTCCAAATCAACTTATGGAAGTTGTTATACGTTTCCTTTGAGAGGAATAGAAGTGGAAGATTGTCTGTTATGTGGTTGATTATCAGATACATGTTCAATTATTGGGTTATTTGGATTAGGATTATTTCTGGAGAGAATATGTACAGGGGTGGTATTACTCTTACCTTTGTCGGACTGTTTTGCATCTTTCTGTTTATTGGTTTCAGGAACATCTATTCTTCTTCTCTTCAAATTGTATTTCCTGTGGACTTCATAAATAGCTATATCATATCCCTCCCTAAAGTCAAATGATTCACTTGACTTAGTTTGGAATTGTTCAAGCATGTGAGCTTCTTGATCCTCTTGGGTTAAGAAGACTTGTTGTTCATTGTTGAGTCCCATCAAATTAATTTAAGTGTTTTCTGTTGGTTCATCAGAAGTTAAGGCTTCAACATAATTTTCCTGGAATGGAGGCCTAATATTTTGGTCAGGCCTAGTCTTTCCAGTATTAGGATTTTGGTTCTTCCTGAAATTTGGATTTCTACTAGTATTGCTTGGTTGACCCTCCCAAGGGGATTTTCTCTCAATGGTTTCTACTCTGTCACCAAGCCTATCCATTCCTTTAATGATAGCATCTAGTTTTTGTTCAAATCCAGAAGGTTCCTCTTTGAAATATGTCCTCCTTTCAGCTCTGGCTCTAGCTCGTTTAGATATTAGGTTGGCTTAAACACTAACAGCTATACTTTGCATTTCTTCTAAGGTTCGGGGAGCTCTTTCCCTAAGTTGATATGCCATATCAGCATCAAATCCATCAGGGAATTTGATTAATGCCAAATCTAGAGGAGGTCTAAGATTTTGAGGAATAGCCTGGTAAACATTATTAAACTTGGTACAGTAATCATGGACAGTTTCTTGGGTGCCTCTTTTCAGGCTTTCATATTCTGATAAAATATGGAGAGGATCTTTCTTCTTTTCCCATTTATTCAAGAATGTATGATATAGGGTTTGTAGGTCATTTATACTATTTGTAGGAAGGCCCCTAAACCATGTTCTAACATCTCCAGTCAAACTTTGAACAAATACTCTCATTCTAACATCATCAGCATTAACTTCATATATTTCAAAATAGTCTGTCATTTTCTTGGTATGTTGTTGTGCTGTGTAAGTGCCAGTACCATCAAATGGGATAATCCTACTCTGATAGTCTTGGGGCATAGCCCCTGGGTTGGCAGGTAAATGCAGAGGAGCATACCCATTTGCCATGGCTGCAGGAATAGATGAGGCAACTAGTGTGGTAGGGATGACAATGGGAATATGAGTTGTAGATGGAGGTTGGGAAGTCTGAGGTGTTGATGATGGACTTGGAGGGGCAATGGTGATCACATAAAGGTTTGGTGTTCCTTTAGAGGTAAGCTCATATTTAATGGAATTCTGCAAGTGTCTTTCAAGATGTGAAGTTACAACTTCAAGCTGTAAATTTTCAAGAAATACGGGATCATGAACTATGTGGGTTAACTTAGATTCTTAAAAAGTAACAAATAAATGGGTTTCAAACCACTCATCAAAAGGTTCCTCCTCAAGGTAAACCCACTTCACAGAACAAGAACTTGATCTATATAGAGGTCGAGAACTAGCAGAACTTTCTTGGCTCTCTTGACTCCTAAGAATCCTAGGAATCAGATTAGGGTTTTCGAACATAGGTGGTGGATTTGGATCAGGATTAGATCTGGTGTAACGAGTCCTTTCTGAAGCCAGGTTTCTAGGTATATTTTTGGGTTTTTCTCTAAATGGGTCTAACAATACAACTTTAACAATTTCTTTAAGAAACTTTTAGATATGGGTTTTGAACTTTCTCAAAGAATTTATTTGACAAGAGGAACTAATGAAATATTTGAAACCAAATGTCTAATCTATAAGCTAGACCAGAGATAGACTAAAGTAGCATTCATTTACTTCTGCAACTGCAAAGAAAAATCATTTTAAAGGCTATCTAGCTAGCCTTAGGCTCCGTCTGTAGCTTAGAAAGTAGACAATAGTAACAAACAATTTATTCAGGTTCCTAGCAGAGTCGCCACTATGTTATCACTCAGGTTTTCCCAAAAGTTGTAAGAAAGGGAAAGGAGGCCGAGGTAACCACAAACCAACCTTTTAGATATAGATTCTAGCCAATCTGCATCTAGAGAGGGCTATCTCTTTAAGTTATAGATTTGTTTTTTAGGATATTAGGTTAGTTGTGAAGTTTAGGATTTTGTTTGAATTTGGGTGGTGAGATTCAATAGTAAAGGGATAAGACTCAGTAGTTTAGGCCATTAGGCTAATGGAGTCAAGTAATATGGCTTTACTGGATTTGGGTTTCTTAACAAAATATGGTTTTACAGAGCAAGGTGGTCAAACAGAGAATAAATAAAGACCTGGGATAGATGGAGTGGTTTCAAAATAGATGAAGGGAAATTAAGAATCCTTCAACTTATTTGAATAATGGAACTGGAATTGATTAGAAGTAAAGAGAAATTAAGTATTCTTTAAATAATAATCAAAGTGGTAGAATTAGAAAACAGGAGCAATTAAGATTTCACTGCTTATTCTAATTCAGAAGAAAACATAGAAAATGATAACTTTCGAAGACAGAGTGCAATCAACCATATTGTGAATTACTCTTTTTTGTTTATCATTCAGATGTGAAACATAGATGATATAATAAACAAGAAAAACTTAAACACATAAGGCATAGAAGACTTATTGATCCGGTGTTTGATTCAAGAAATATGTAAAAAGTCATTTGACTCAAATATTTATCCAGCAAGCCATACGAAAATTTGATCCAATCAACACTTTATTCCAAAAAACCAGTATTACAGTAATGTATATGAATCCACACTCAATACTCCAATTGAGGGAGTATTTATAAAAAATATTTTACACAAAATATCTCATAAAAGAGAGATAAATTCTAGTGATGACAAATCATTTTTACAAGAAAATAGAGACAGCTAGTCTCAAAGATAGGAGAAAAGAAAATAGATGTGTTGTTCCTTTTTGTGCTGGGTGTGTTGGAGGTAGGCCCTTTTATTTGGCTTGCTGCTGTAAATTCGTGCTGGCTGCCCTGTTTGACTGATACTCTTTACCTGCTTTGATACTCTTCGACCTGTTTTGACCATTGTTCATCTTTATTCATCTCTATTTATCAAAGGTAAATAGCTCAAAAATTACATTTTACCAAAGGTAAATTTATAAAATTTCTAACATATCTTCCCACCATTCCTGTTCTGGAAATTTGTGCTTCTGAAGTTTCCTTAGAGTTTCATCAGTCTCTGTATATCTGAAGAAGTTAGGCTGGATGGTGAATAGGTGCTTTACCTCATGCTTAATGTCGAATAGGTTCTCTAAACTGTCATAGAGAACTCGCCCTGTGGGAAGTGCTTTCACTCCTTCTACACTTGATGATGAGCTAGCTTGATTGCCAGCATACTTATTCAATTTATCTACATAATCAATGTGGTATCAATTTGTCATTAATGACCAAAGGACTTGGTAGCCCTTTATTATGAAAAACTGTGAACTTCTCCATAAAAGAATTGATTTCTACTTGCATATCTTGGCACCTTCTCTCTAAATTCTGCATGTAGATTCTCTTGGTGAGAACCCTTTTGATTTCCAAAATGGTGTCTATCTTGTTTGAGATGCCAAGTGCTTCTAACTTTTCTCTGTTTCTGGTATTCAAAAACTGTATAAGTTGATTGGCTTCCTCTAGCATTTTGCCCAACTGTGCTCTTGTCTGTTGAATTGCTCCATGGGCTGTTTTTATTAAGTCGATATGCTCATAGATTACTTGGATAGATGGTCATATTTCATTTATAGACTGAATGATATGAGCCCAAAGGATTTTTCTAATTTCTGTCAAGGGCTTATCAAAAGTGAGCTCTTGTTCTAAAGTTTTTACTTTACTTTCTAAGGCTTTAATTTCCCTAGTTTTTTCCATAACACTTATTTTGGATATGTCATAATTTTTCTCTGCCTTGGCCAATTGCTCCTTTACTTGTTTCAAATCTGTGACCTGTAATCTCAATTCTTTCATGGACTTTATCAATTATTCTATGCTTATATTAGTATTGCTGCCTGGTGTTGTACCTGCTGTTGATGTACCTGTAATTACCTCTGTTGTGACTGTTGGGACATTTGGAGCTAATGCTGTTCCAAGTGTGGAGGGGATTGTAGTTGTGACTATGGGGATTATCTCAGGAGGCTGAGAGGTTGACTCTCCCTGCTTTTTTTCAGTGCTTTTTCCAATTCCTGCTCTGTATCATTTAATCTTTCGTTAAGTTTCAGTTGCAGGTCCATCATGTCTTCTTCGGATTTCTGTTGTATAACTTATGCAGTTTGTGAATGCCTTGGAAGCAACTTCAGCTGTTTCCTTAGGGCAACAATGTCCTCTTCTTTCTTTTTGATCATAGCTTGTATGCCTTTATTACTTTTGGGATCATGTCCCAATCCAATAATGATCTCTTCTAATGATTTGATCCTATTATCCTTGGCTAGAGAAGAGGCTTTCTCCAAATGTAATTGAGCTGTTGTGTTGTCCAAGGAATTTTGCAATTTGTGGGCCAACATTGCTTTATCAATCAGTGTGGAATAAACCATTTCCCGAGTCTGCTTGTGAAGTTCAATTTGGTCCATAGGGTGAATATCTTTGGCCAGGACCTCCAAGTTTGTTATGATATAATCTGCTGCTCATTAGGGTTGCTGCACTTTTGTCTTAAAATAACTCATCAACATTTTACCTTCTTTAATGTCATAGGCTGACATTAATCTCTGCTAGTTTGTGGGGGCCATTTTCAGATATTGACCATAAATTTGAATCCTTATTGGGTCATTCCTGACCTTTATCTCTGTGAAAGTCTTCTTAATGTCTGAGGCCGGTTTGCTTTGTGGCCTGGTGGAAGATACTTCTACACTATGCTGTCTTTCTAGCTCCCGCCTTTGCGAGCTAGTTGAGGTTACCCCCAATGGTGGAGTTTGTTGGCTCGCTCTTTCTTCTCTTTGGCTGTCTATAGTTTCTTTAATTATTTCCTCCTTTGTCAGAGGATTCAGTTTGTCTCTTTGCTCCAGGTTGTTCTGTTGGTCCACTGATAGGTGTGATGGTTTTTCTATCCCTCCTTTTGTTTCTTTCCTCATTTAGAGGAGTCTGCAATGTTGGAATTTCTGCTGCTTTAGTTTGGGCTGGAGGAATTTGCACTTGACTCTATTCTCTAGACTTTGCAGGCTGATCTGTCATTGTAGGATGCTCTGTTGTATCTATCTCTTTGCTCTTTGAAGTCCCTGTAACTGGTATGATGGTTTCCTGTGCAGGCTATTGAGAAGTTCCAACAAAGGATGTACCAATTCCTGATTGTTGAGGTAGCTTGAATGATACCTGTCCAAAAGAGTCCAAATCAAGAGTTTTTTCAAGATCTTTCATAGAATTTTCCATCTTTTCTTGCTCACTAATTTCTTCTATTAGGGTCCCTTCTACCCATTCATCCTGATTTGCAAATTGTTCAATTTCTGGGATCCTATGATGTATGTAAAATGATAGCTTGCTCTTTGTTCTTCTGTCACATATGAAACTATTTGGGTCATATGGCACCCACCAAAAACTCTTCTTCAATCTAAGGTGGCCTTCTATAATCTTTTCAGCATCTTGCCATGCATCCCTAGAATTGATGACATAACGACATAGTTGGTTCTTTATTCTTAACTGGGCTTTCTTCTTTGCACCACAAAAATGAACTAAGTCTGCATTGATAATCTGTCTGAAATACTCTAGTGCAAACAATCTCATGGGCACATATTTAGGCAACTTGAAAGGGCAAAGTTCACACCCATACATTCTAATTTCTGTGTGATTTTGGTACAGGTACCAGTCACCTATCATGTACTGCTTGGAGAGTTGGAGAATATTTTTCATGTCGCCAGTGAGTTTAGGAAGGGGAAATCCTATCAACAGAGTGGATGTTGGATGTACAAACTAGTCAATGAATTCATTATAGGTATAAGGAGACTCCAGAGTTTTATGAAAGATTGAGCTCTAAAAGATCACAAACCTTCGATTTCATTTTGAGTCTAATTTCCTGATAGGGAAAGGAAACTTGTCTGGTTGATGATATAACAAAAGATGATATATAAAAGATGTGCATTTGAAAACTCCTTCCCTATCCAAACTCATGAATTGATCATGGATTTTATTGGCAATGAAAGTGGCATAGTCATACCTAACAGCAGGGGGTTGTCCAGGAGTAAATATTCACAACAACACTAGAGTAATATCATCAACATATTCACTTGTATTAAACTCCATGATCATGGATATCATGTCAACAATAAGTCTACCAGTTTCAGTGAAAAAGGTCTGTAGATAGGAAGGTTGACCATTGGGTTGATAGTTTGGTAACATAAACATCTGAGCAATGCGGGTTATTTCTGATTTGGGCAACTGAGGGGCTTTTTCAAGCAGATATCCCAGGGGAAAGAGGAGCAAGGGGCTGAGTAGAATGGAAATGTATCATTTCATTAATGGACTTAACAGTTATGGGAAAAAAATAAGTTTGGGATGGGGACATAACTGCTCTATGGACAGGGTCATAGTTGGCACAACATTGATGAATGATATCTGGGAAAACATGGACTGAGGGGAGGAAATACATGGGAAGATTGGATTTCCATAGTCAGAAAATGTCAGACTTGTTTAGATAGTGATCTCTGACTTGGCATAAGGCCTGAAGATGGTTCCTATCGCTAGATAAATCCTTTATTTGAAAATCTCTATCAGCCAGGGGTAGATAATCTAAGTCTTTATGAGGTGCATTCATGGGCGCGACATTCAGGGCTATGGAGTCTTCCATATTTGTTTCTTATGTATTCAAACTGGAATTTGGGCTTTCTGTAGAAAAATGGAGTAAACAACAGTTTTGGGGTTTCTTTATGGAAGCTACGGACTGTTTTTAACTTGAATTCAACTTTCTCTGGTAGAATTCCCTGTGGAAAGCTTAAATTGCAGGGTTGTACGAAAAAATGGATAAATACCTGTGTTAAAGAGGACAGCCGTACAATGGCGGGTTGGTTGACAGGCTACAAAGCTCGTGTTGTAGTCTTGTTGCTCAAGTGGCGGTTGAAAAGCTGGAACTGTGGACTGGACGTTAATTTGCATGAGAGCATAGTCTATAGAGAATAGTGGTGAAAATGATGTTTATTGTTGTTTTTAATGAAATTTAGGTTGGCGTGACTTTTTGGCATTATCGGGCGGATGACATCAGCATGACGAGACATTTTGTCATTAGCAAAAGGCGGTAAGCGGTTTGATTGCACCACTTTTGGAGTCGGGCAGTTTTTAGACGGAGGGCAAGTGAGCATATGGAATGGGCAACGTGTGGTGGAGGTACGGTGGAAAATCGCCTGGTGATCGCGAGTTAAAGCACGGTCACTAGGGGGGTCGCGATATGATCGTCCACTATTAGATGAAAAGGCAGAGATCAGACGGTTGACGAGCTCTAGAGATGGCGGGGTTTTAACTTGCGGCGGGCCCCATATAATAAACAAAGTTTAATCGTATCGGGGGCGTTTTTATTTGTCGGGGGTTGGTTACTAATTAACCCAAATGGTTAATTAATCCCGTATTTTGTGGAGCGGGGAAGGTTCTTAATAAACTTCGAATGAATTTATTAATCCTTATTAAGTTATATAATGGTTATATACCATCGGGGCGGGAATTATATAAAGTGTGGGGGTTTTAATATATTTACATAATACAGAGAATGGGTTAATTTTTGGGATTTATATAATAATGGCTAAGAGTTAATATGAAATAAAATGAAAGTGCTAAGTATAAAACAATTGAATTTTGTAGTTAAACTTAGGCTGAGAATGAAAAAAGGGTTTTTTTTTAGGAATATTATGCATTTCCTAAGTAAAATAGGTTTTTCTCACTTAGGCAAACTTTATGTAATGAAGTGAATGATGGATGGATGATTTGTGAGCACTTAGGCTTTTAGATCATTGGGCCGAGGGTCTGGTCCCTCCAGAAGTCAGAGAAATGCTCTGAGCCCCTTTGACTTTCAAATACCTTAATGCTTAGGGGAAATTAGTGAAGTGTTTAGGGAAAATGTGAATGGAAGTTAGTTATTTAAACCTGTCTTGCTTGAACTGCATCAAGTGAAATGTCTGCCTTGCACTTTGTCATAAAAGTAAAGATCAACACATTTAGAAACATTTTCATCACAAGTATCATTCTTCAACACCATCTACCTACCCTACCTACTTAGCGTGACATTTTTTCTTCTTTATTTAGGTGCACTTAGACTGGCAAACCCTTATCAATCTTCTTTTCTTTTACATGGCAAGCCTACCTAAGTCTGCACTTATTACATCCAAGGGCTCAGATTAAACTATTGAGCTCCTTTATTTAGTCTACCTATCTACTTATCTACCAAGATTAAATAGTTTGGTCAGATTTTATTCTCTATTTTACAACATGAAATTGAAATATGAATGAGCCAAGTTTAAGCTGTTTGACTCTTCATAAATTGTGGCAAACGTTTAACAAGCTGCACACAATTCCTTATTACAGAAAATGAAATATTAGTGGCATTTAGACTTGCACACTTTCCTAATCTATTTTGTTTGGGGTTCATTTCTTTCACTTTTTTAACCATTTTATTCTTTTTACCCTTTGATTTTTCTTTTAGGGTATACCCTATTTACATTTTTTAAATTTTTTGGTTTTTTTGAAAATATGGAAAACCTTTGCAACAAGAAAAGGTATGAACATATTACGGAGCTCATCAAGTCAATCATGAAATATGACACCTATTGGTATAGGAGCATAACAATATCCTCATTATTTTTGTTGTTTATATGTTGGTTATGAATATTTTTTATCATAGTGAAAATGTATGGTTCTCATCATGCTTTTATTTTTAAATGATTGAGCAATGAATCTATGACCTAATAGATGATAATGTCGATAATGTGAGAAGCCATTAATGCTTCCTAGCGATTTTGAGATAAGTATAAGGCCCCTATGCTCAAATTTGTTATTATGACCTGTAGAATGCATATTTGTGACATGTTTGACTAAATGCCTATCATGGCTCGTATGGGTCTTGTCAAGTATTTGTTCAATAATTTTCATTGGCATCATTTTCGCTATGTTTCTTTTCATTTCTGTAAATTCCATGAAGTTTTGGGTAGTGACTGGGTCTTATCCCTGGAATTTAGCCCTAAATCTCGCAGTCGTTGGCACAGCACTTGTAGAAAAAGGCTACATTCGCACTCAGGCAGGCTCATGGGAGTGAATCGGACCCTTAGCCGCTTGGAGAGCTTCACAAGGGAGCGACTGGGTCTCTAGTTCCTTGGCTTATTTTCCTTAGGGGTTGGTCACCTTGAAGGGTGGGGTAGCTTGTGAAGGTTCTATAGGATGTTTGGATGATCAATTTGGTTGTGTTTTTCGGTTCCGCTTCCTTAAGGTTACCTAGGAAGTTGAATCAAATCATAGTATCCTCTCGTCACATGTTTACCCCCATTGGTTGGTTAGGTTTGGTAAATGTGGGAGGAGGGAGTTACAGAGTGGTATCAGAGCATGGTTCAACACTTGCACTGGGTGGGAGGAATGTATTTGTCATGCATGCATGAAGTTTTTATATGTGCTTGTTATGAATCCATGGTAGTGGTCATTGTTACAGTTGTGTCACCATGTAGAAGTTGACGTTGTTGTTGTTGGGATGTGTTTTTCATGAATGCATGTCGCTTGTATATGCATTTTTTATGCATGTCAATGTATGCATGTTGTTATGCATGTATTATTATGGGCATGGTTGTCATGCATGAGGTCATTGTAGGAATTTTAGGTTATCATGATGTTGTTGGTATGTTATGATGCTAATGTGTTGGCTAATATAGAGCAGGAGATGCATATCATCAAAGTGAGGTTGTAGCACTAGACTTCGGGGTAAGAGAAGATCGTCATATAGGATTGTATGTTGGGCATGCACATATGTAGGTTAATAGTTGTTATAAGAATCAGGGTTACTTATATACTTGTCATTCTATTGTTGTTGTTGTTACATGCATGGTATATGCTATTTAAGTTTGGTCATATGCATGTGCATTAGATAGTCATGTAGGATAGTAAATTTTTGTTATATGCATTGTTGTTGATGTTATATGTTAGTTAAATTGATGATTATTTTATTTGTTGTTGATGATTATGTTATATGTTAACTTGTTTTTGTTATATATTAGTTAACTTGATTATTAGGGCTATTCCATTTAACATCGTGATGTTATTATGTTTTGGTCTAATTTGGATTGGCCTATGCAGATGATTATTGTTATGACATTCAGGTATGATTGTGATATATGTCATACTAGTCTAGACTGCCTATGCATGTGTAATTTTTATGCATGAATGAAAATTGTTTATGAGTTTATGATGTGAACATGTTAGCTAGTTACTATTATGGACATCATGACCTTATTTATGTTTGAGTTGATATGTTGTGAAGTTATATTGTGCTAATCTAGATTGATTATGCAGACAAGATAGCCTCCCCTGAGATACATTAAGGTATGAGTTTTCTTGTGTTGCCTACTTGGTGCTTAAATTTTTTATTATGTCATTTATCTATTGTTTGAATGTTTGATTAGTTGCATGACATGAGTATGTGTCTATAAGATTTCATGAAGAAATGATCTTGTTTTAATATGGTTGTACTAATACATATGTGTTGAGACAACTGATATGTACTTGAGTGTAAGTGGGTGATAATTGTAGCATTGTGTATTATGACTGATGCATGTGATTATATTGTTGAATATGACGTGGTCATTAGACTTGGTAAAGGTTGATTTCAAATTCAAAGAAATGATGCCTTGATTTGTGGAACATGTGACTAACATGTGTGAACAGTTGCAAGGAAATGTGCTTGTTATTAGCATGACAAGGTGATAGTTGATTTGTTTATATAGCTAACAATGGGGTGATGTGACAGTACATAGCAAGACTTGATTGCACCAAGGTAAAAAGGTAAAAGAAGTGAATTGGGTGAGGATTCCTTTGGTTGTGTTGGAAACAACAATTCCAAACAAATGAGTGCTTTGCATACAGGAAATCTTCTTAACCTTGATTTTGTCTAATATTATGTGGATTGGAGTTCCTTTAGAGGTGTATGTGTTCAAATACAAGGAAGTGTGCTTGCCACAATAAGATAAGATAAATGGTATATAGTTATTTTTGTTTATACACTGACAATTATGTATTTCTGGCAGTATGATACAAGGAATTGCATGGAAAAGAGACTGCCACGAAGTCTTGGAGAAGGCTCAGGTTGAGTTTTCCTTTGGAAGTATTGGAAACCATAGGGTTGAGTCATGGTGTTTGTTGTTAGTTTTGTGCTTTTGGTCTTTTGTGATTTGTTTCACTTGATTGCGGATTTGTTTATGTCTAGTGTATGACCATACCACTTTGTTTATGGTGTCATATTGCTCTCGATTTTTCATGGTTTTCTTATTTTTTTCTTCTTGTTTCCTTTTATGTTTTGCGAGTCTTAGAAATTGGTTGGGAAAGAGGAAATTTAATGGATTTAGGGAAGAGGTGAATGAAACCTGATAGGTAATGAAAGACTCAAATAAAGCTCGGTGCATGAGTAAAGGGAAGTCAAAGGCAAGAATATGATAGTTGCTTGAGTTGGTTGGGTAGATTGGGATAACTGGACGATCACAAAGGAGTCATGAGAAAGGTAATCAAGTAAGGTAAGGTGAATAGGCTTGTGGCATGAGATGCCTTGGCTATGTTGAGAACTATTGTTCTCAATGTTGTGCATGTTATGTAGGCATAAAGGGAGTTCTCTTAACCTAGATCTTACGATATATGGTAATTGTGTTGTTACTATGATTATGTTGATGTTTATATATCCACATATGTATGTATGTACGTATGTATGTATGTTGTTGACTGACAGAGTCATTAGGATTGTTTTGTACTAGTGTTGACATGTATATATACATGTATGTATGCCATTTTCTGACATGTTCGTCTAAAATCATGATTGTTTTATGCTAATGTTTATATATATGTACGTATCTATGTATCTATGTCACTGTTTGAAAGGGTTGTCACAGATCATTGTGTGGAGGAATGATTTCTTAAGCAGGAGAAGGGCATGAAAGAGGTTCTTGGTCTTATGGGGAATCAAGTGCGAAGAGTAGCCTCGACAAATTTATGAGGTTAGTATCATGTGGATATCAGTTGGTATTATGTGTTTATACTATACCTATGTTTATGTTATGGACAATTAATGCTGAGAGATACATCAGTAGAATGAAAACAATGGGATCCACGACATGCTAGGATAAGCATGGATGGTGGAGAGACATTGGAAGCAAGGTTTCTTGGTGGAGACAATGTAGTTTTAGATGTGCAGTGCTATTATTGTGTATATCTTGTGCATATTGTATATTCAGTGATTGTAGCTATGGTGTTGAGTGCCTATTGTATATATGGTATTGTGTGTATATTGCATATGCAGTGTTGGGTATAGATGGTGTTATGTACATGTTGGATATGCAGTGTTGTGTACATATTGTAGAGTGCAGATGATGGACATGTGATGTTGTTTGAATATGGTGTTGTGCATATGTTGGATATGCAGTGATGTGTACATAGGGTGCTATGTAAATGTTGTATATGTAGTGCTATGTACATATGGTGCTGTATATATGATGTACATGTGGTGCTATGTACATATGGTGTTGTGTGCATGATTGTACATGTGGTGTGTGTGCATGTGGTGTTGTATACATGTTGTACATGTGGTGTTGTGTGCAGGTGGTGTTGTGTAGATGTCGTGTATGTGGTGTTGTATACATGTGGTGTCATGTAGATGTAATGCATGTGGTGTTGTGTACATGTGGTATTGTGTACATGTTATATAGGTGGTGCAGTGTACATGTGTCGTTGTGTACATGTTGTGCAGGTGGTGTCATGTACATGTGATGTTGTGCATATGTTGTGCATGTGGTGTTGTTTATAGGTGGTACTATGTACATGTTGTACATATGGTACTGGTGTACATGTGGTATTTTGTGCATGTCATACATGTTGTGTTACGGGCTATGTATGGGTATTGTGTAGTCATGGTATCATGACATGTGTATTCATTGTGTTTTACTCAGTGTAGTACATGCCTTATGTTGTGTTGTACACCAGGTGTAGGTACATGTATTCTGTGATATTTTACATTGGGTATAGATGTATGTGTTGTGTTGTACACTAAGAGTAGGTGTATGTGTTGTAATGTACATTATGTGTGTGTATGTGATTAAAGAAAAGAAAAGGCACTAGGTGTTGTTGGATGTGGCAATTGATCCAATGTGCGTATGGAAAGGACAAAGGATAAAGGTATAAGAAAAGGACCGATTGAAGGATAAGTATGAGTATTTTATTTCAGTTTTAAATTTGAATGTGATATATGATACTAGTTTATGATGGTTACATGTGATCCATGATTTTGATTATGATGGCTTCCTTTTGAGATAACAGATGTGATATGTTTATGCGTGATGATATGATCAAACGGCTAGTTTGACTTGCTGCGACAGGAAGTAAAAAAAAATTGCAGGTGTACCTTATTTCCAAGATATTGATGAGTTATGGTGTGAATTTATTTCAATTCATTTTGAGTCCAATGGAAACTATGTGCTTGGTACAGGAAAGCATGGAAATGCCCAGTTTGTGTGGTTGAAACGGACTGCAAGAATTAGCAATATCAGCAAAAGGAATTCGAACAGAAAACAATATGTTGGTAAAGCACTTCAGGCGTTGGGCCATTATAGGACACTGTTTCACAATAGTGTCCATTGATTTCCATGAGCATTCTATGACCAATATGATGGTTTTGAGGCATGTATATGCCTTGGTTGCTGACATTCTGGTGCAAGGAATCTTTCCAAGGGATGGATTGCCTAGGATAGGGGATGTCGGGGAACTTGCAAGGTGGGCGACTGCATGAAAGGGGGTGACTATATTTCTTGAGGTACTGTGTAGCAGAGAAGGGAATGTTGGGGATGTATTTTTTTTGGTCATTAGAATTTCCATAGGGAATCATATATGCATTGGAAGTGTGCCCTGGAAAAATGAGTCGATAATTATTCACTAAGAGGAAAAATGGCGTAGGATTGTGAAGTTGGACATTGGTTGAAACTTTTAATTTGGCAATGGATTATAGACTTCCTCGGAAGGAGGTGACTTCTGGTACTACTTTCAAGGGTGGAGGTGTGAGCCTGTAGATTACCCTGTTGCGGATGCATGCATCATATCATTTTATTTGCTGGTTGAGAAAATGTGCATATATATATGTGTGTGTGCGTGTGTGTGTTATTGTAAATATTGTATCAAGATGGATTTATAAAGCTCCATAGACCATATGGTTATTTTCAGGTTGAATAAAATGTGCATGAGAGTATATGTGGTTGTTATTGTGAATATCGTAATTAGTTATGCTATAAGGCTCTAGTAAACGATATGTTTGTCATGTTCCAACATTGGTCATTATAAATACTGCAACAAATTGTGTTATAAAGCTCCATAGGTAATATGTTTTTCTTTTCAGCGGTCTTGTTTGTTGTAGGTGTCATTGAACACTGAGAATGATGTTCCCCCAAGGGGGATGGTTCTGTAACAACCCTGGTGAAAATTCCATGTAATAAAAGTTAATAAAGGAAGAAAAACCACGATTATGGGACACTTATTCCAAGTTGAATGGCGAGAAAAACATCCTAGTGGGTGTTCATTTTGGTTATTATGGCTAAAGGAAATTGGCAAAGGCAATGGCAAAGGATTTGGAAAGACAAATGGAGTTAATTGCCATTTTATTTATGAAAATAGTGGAATTTGGGAGAAAAGGAAGGTGAAAGGTCGTAGGTTGCATGTGAGGAGGAAAATGAAGGAAAATAATGGAAAATGAAGAAAATAGAGGCCTTATTGATAAAAAGGCTTATGAGGATTAGTTCATAGGCTTTTGGTCAGCTCAAATTTGGAGTCCTCTCTTTAATTCTTGGACACTTAGAGCTTTTTTGGTGTTACAGGTATATTTGGGCACATCACTCTCGACATTCAGATCAATACTATTAGGCCTTATCAAACCCTAATTCAGTTGTTACATGCCCTAGACAAGTCAACACATTGAATGCTTCCTTCTCTGAAAGTTCCGTGGCTTGAAACCTTGGTAAAATGCCTCCTTGGGACACCAGCGCAGCCTTGGTTAGGGGTAACTATGCTGCAAGGCAAGTAGGCCCATTCAGGCCTGCACTGTAGTGCACTTAGCCCCTCTTTGACCTACGCTGGGCAAGATTGAGTGAAATTCACATTGGATTCTGGGAATATTCATTGATTCTAGATCATTCTAGAAGTATCCCATCACTTATCTCATCCTATGAGCTCGAATTTGGATAGGCTATGGGTCAATTAACCTCATATCCTCTCATCCCTTCCTCCATGGAAACTAACTCCAAGTTTGGAAGGCCATTCAATACCCTCATTTATGATAAAACCACCTCCATTTCCTATAAATTGAGCACTCATCATAGTGATCAAGGGGGGCTAGAATCTGAAGTTTGTAAGGAAATTCTGTTGGTTTGAGAATTGAGTTCATGTCAAGCAATGTTATGCTGCTGGAATGGTGTGCTTTTGATGTGGCGAGGGCTGGACTGAAGCTGGAGGAGTGGCATAGGATCGAACTATATTGGGTGATACTCTTCCTTCTACACTAATAAATAATTTATTCCTTTTCTCATATTATTGTTCATGTCTGTGATGATTATGTGTTTCAATGTATTTTATTCCATTGTTTTATAGCAGATAGATCATGTATTCTTTGATCGTTTCTTGTTTATGTTTCTCTTTATATAGGTACCTTTTAAGGGTGGGGTAGCTTGTGAAGGTTCTATAGGATGTTTGGATGATCAATTTGGTTGTGTTTGTCGGTTCCACTTCCTTAAGGTGACCTAGGAGGTTGAATCAAATCATAGTATCCTCTCGTCACATGTTTACCCCCATTGGTCGGTTAGGTTTGGTTAATGTGGGAGGAGGGAGTTACAGAGTGGTATCAGAGCATGGTTCAACACTTGCACTGGGTGGGAGGAATGTATTTGTCATGCATGCATGAAGTTTTTATATGTGCTTGTTATGAATCCATGGTAGTGGTCATTGTTACAGTTGTGTTACCATGTAGAAGTTGGCGATGTTGTTGTTGGGATGTGTTTTTCATGAATGCATGTCGCTTGTATATGCATTTTTTATGCATGTCAATGTATACATGTTGTCATGCATGTATTATTATGGGCATGGTTGTCATGCATGAGGTCATTGTAGGAATTTTAGGTTATCATGATGTTGTTGGTATGTTATGATGCTAATTTGTTGGCTAAGATAGAGCAGGAGATGCATATCATCAAAGTGAGGTTGTAGCACTAGACTTCGGGGTAAGAGAAGATCGTCATATAGGATTGTATGTTGGGCATGCACGTATGTAGGTTAATAGTTGTTATAAGAATCAGGGTTACTTATATACTTGTCATTCTATTGTTGTTGTTGTTACATGCATGGTATATGCTATTTAAGTTTGGTCATATGCATGTGCATTAGATAGTCATGTAGGATAGTAAATTTTTGTTATATGCATTGTTGTTGATGTTATATGTTAGTTAAATTGATGATTATGTTATTTGTTGTTGATGATTATGTTATATGTTGTTGATGATTATGTTATATGTTAACTTGTTTTTGTTATATATTAGTTAACTTGATTATTAGGGCTATTCCATTTAACATCATGATGTTATTATGTTTCGGTCTAATTTGGATTGGCCTATGCAGATGATTATTGTGATGACATTCAGGTATGATTGTGATATATGTTATGTGTAATTTTTATGCATGAATGGAAATTGTTTATGAGTTTATGATGTGAACATGTTAGCTAGTTACTATTATGGACATCATGACCTTATTTATGTTTGAGTTGATATGTTGTGAAGTTATATCGTGCTAATCTAGATTGATTATGCAGACAAGATAGCCTCCCCTGAGATACATTAAGGTATGAGTTTCCTTGTGTTGCCTACTTGGTGCTTAAATTTTTTATTATGTCATTTATCTATTGTTTGAATGTTTGATTAGTTGCATGACATGAGTATGTGTCTATAAGATTTCATGAAGAATTGATCTTGTTTTAATATGGTTGTACTAATACATATGTGTTGAGACAACTGATATGTACTTGAGTGTAAGTAGGTGATAATTGTAGCATTGTGTATTATGACTAATGCATGTGATTATATTGTTGAATATGACGTGGTCATTAGACTTGGTAAAGGTTGATTTCAAATTCAAAGAAATGATGCCTTGATTTGTGTAACATGTGACTAACATGTGTGAACAGTTGCAAGGAAATGTGCTTGTTATTAGCATGACAAGGTGATAGTTGATTTGTTTATATAGCTAACAATGGGGTGATGTGACAGTACATAGCAAGACTTGATTGCACCAAGGTAAAAAGGTAAAAGAAGTGAATTGGGTGAGGATTCCTTTGGTTGTATTGGAAACAACAATTCCAAACAAATGAGTGCTTTGCATACAGGAAATCTTCTTAACCTTGATTCTGTCTAATATTATGTGGATTGGAGTTCCTTTAGAGGTGTATGTGTTCAAATACAAGGAAGTGTGCTTGCCAAAATAAGATAAGATAAATGGTATATAGTTATTTTTGTTTATACACTGATAATTATGTATTTATGGCAGTACGATACAGGGAATTGCATGGAAAAGAGACTGCCATGAAGTCTTGGAGAAGGCTCAGGTTGATTTTTCCTTTGGAAGTATTGGAAACCATAGGGTTGAGTCATGGTGTTTGTTGTTAGTTTTGTGATTTTGGTCTTTTGTGATTTGTTTCACTTGATTACGGATTTGTTTATGTCTAGTGTATGACCATACCACTTTGTTTATGGTGTCATATTGCTCTCGGTTTTTCATGGTTTTCTTATTTTTTTCTTCTTGTTTCCTTTTATGTTTCGCGAGTCTTAGAAATTGGTTGGGAAAGAGGAAATTTAATGGATTTAGGGAAGAGGTGAATGAAACCTGATAGGTAATGAAAGACTCAAATTAAGCTCGGTGCATGAGTAAAGGGAAGTCAAAGGCAAGAATATGATAGTTGCTTGAGTTGGTTGGGTAGATTGGGATAACTGGACGATCACAAAGGAGTCATGAGAAAGGTAATCAAGTAAGGTAAGGTGAATAGGCTTGTGGCATGAGATTCCTTGGCTATGTTGAGAACTATTGTTCTCAATGTTGTGCATGTTATGTAGGCATAAAGGGAGTTCTCTTAACCTAGATCTTACGATATATGGTAATTGTGTTGTTACTATGATTATGTTGATGTTTATATATGCACATATGTATGTATGTATGTATGTTGTTGACTGACAAGGTCATTAGGATTGTTTTGTACTAGTGTTCACATGTATATATACATGTATGTATGCCATTTTCTGACATGTTCGTCTAAAATCATGATTGTTTTATGCTAATGTTTATATATATGTATGTATCTATGTATCTATGTCACTGTTTGAAAGGGTTGTCACAGATCATTGTGTGGAGGAATGATTTCTTATGTAGGAGAAGGGCATGAAAGAGGTTCTTGGTCTTATGGGGAATCAAGTGGGAAGAGTAGCCTCGACAAATTTATGAGGTTAGTATCATGTGGATATGAGTTGGTATTATGTGTTTATACTATACCTATGTTTATGTTATGGACAATTAATGCTGAGAGATACATCAGTAGAATGAAAACAATGGGATCCACAACATGCTAGGATAAGCATGAATGGTGGAGAGACATTGGAAGCAAGGTTTCTTGGTGGAGACAATGTAGTTTTAGATGTGCAGTGCTATTGTTGTGTATATCTTGTGCATATTGTATATTCAGTGATTGTAGCTATGGTGTTGAGTGCCTATTGTATATATGGTATTGTGTGTATATTGCATATGCAGTGTTGGGTATAGATGGTATTATGTACATGTTGGATATGAAATGTTGTGTACATATTGTAGAGTGCACATGATGGACATGTGATGTTGTGTGCATATGGTGTTGTGGATATGTTGGATATGCAGTGATGTGTACATAGGGTGCTATGTAAATGTTGTATATGTAGTGCTATGTACATATGGTGCTGTATATATGATGTACATGTGGTGCTATGTACATATGGTGTTGTGTGCATGATTGTACATGTGGTGTGTGTGCATGTGGTGTTGTATACATGTTGTACATGTGGTGTTGTGTGCAGGTGGTGTTGTGTAGATGTCGTGTATGTGGTGTTGTATACATGTGGTGTCATGTAGATGTAATGCATGTGGTGTTGTGTACATGTGGTATTGTGTACATGTTATATAGGTGGTGCAGTGTACATGTGTCGTTGTGTACATGTTGTGCAGGTGGTGTCATGTACATGTGATGTTGTGCATATGTTGTGCATATGGTGTTGTTTATAGGTGGTACTATGTACATGTTATACATATGGTATTGGTGTACATGTGGTATTTTGTGCATGTCATACCTGTTGTGTTACGGGCTACGTATGGGTATTGTGTAGTCATGGTATCATGACATGTGTATTCATTGTGTTTTACTCAGTGTAGTACATTCCTTATGTTGTGTTGTACACCAGGTGTAGGTACATGTATTCTGTGATATTTTACATTGGGTATAGATGTATGTGTTGTGTTGTACACTAAGAGTAGGTGTATGTGTTGTGATGTACATTATGTGTGTGTATGTGATTAAAGAAAAGAAAAGGCACTAGGTGTTATTGGATGTGGCAATTGATCCAATGTGCATATGGAAAGGACAAAAGATAAAGGTATAAGAAAAGGACCGATTGAAGGATAAGTATGAGTATTTTATTTCAATTTTAAATTTGAATGTGATATATGGTTCTAGTTTATGACGGTTACATGTGATCCATGATTTTGATTATGATGGTTTCCTTTTGAGATAACAGATGTGATATGTTTATGCATGATGATATGATCAAATGGCTAGTTTGACTTGCTGCGACAAGAAGTAAAAAAAATTGTAGGTGTACCTTATTTCCAAGCTATTGATGAGGTATGGCGTGAATTTATTTCAATTCATTTTGAGTCCAATGGAAACTATGTGCTTGGTACAGGAAAGCATGGAAATGCCTAGTTTGTGTGGTTGAAACTGACTGCAAGAATTAGCAATATCAGCAAAAGGAATTCGAACAAAAAACAATATGTTGGTAAAGCACTTCAGGCATTGGGCCATTATAGCACACTGTTTCACAATAGTGTCTATTGATTTCCATGAGCATTCTATGACCAATATGATGGTTTTGAGGCATGTATATGCCTTGGTTGCTGACATTCTGGTGCAAGGAGTATTGCTAAGGGATGGATTGCCTAGGATAGGGGATGTCAGGTAACTTGCAAGGTGGGTGACTTCATGAAAGGTGGTGACTAGATTTCTTGAGGTACTGTGTAGCAGAGAAGGGAATGCTGGGGATGTATTTTTTTTGGTCATTAGAATTTCCATAGGGAATCATATATGCATTGGAAGTGTGCCCTGGAAAAATGAGTCGATAATTATTCACTAAGAGGAAAAATGGCGTAGGATTGTGAAGTTGGACATTGGTTGAAACTTTGAATTTGGCAATGGATTATAGACTTCCTCGGAAGGAGGTGACTTCTGGTACTACTTTCGAGGGTGGAGGTGTGAGCCTATAGATTACCCTGTTGCGGATGCATGCATCATATCATTTTATTTGCTGGTTGAGAAAATGTGCATATATATATGTGTGTGTGTGTGTGTGTGTTATTGTAAATATTGTATCAAGCTAGATTTATAAAGCTCCATAGACCATATGGTTATTTGCAGGTTGAATAAAATGTGCATGAGAGTATATGTGGTTGTTATTGTGAATATCGTAATTAGCTATGCTATAAGGCTCTAGTAAACGATATGTTTGTCATGTTCGGACATTGGTCATTATAAATACTGCAACAAGCTGTGTTATAAAGCTCCATAGGTAGTATGTTTTTCTTTTCAGCGGTCTTGTTTGTTGTAGGTGTCATTGAACACTGAGAATGATGTTCCCCCAAGGGGGATGGTTCTGTAACAACCCTGGTGAAAATTCCATGTAATAAAAGTTAATAAAGGAAAAAAAACCACGATTATGGGACACTTATTCCAAGTTGAATGGCGAGAAAAAAATCCTAGTGGGTGTTCATTTTGGTTATTATGGCTAAAGGAAATTGGCAACGACAATGGCAAAGGATTTGGAAAGACAAATGGAGTTAATTGCCATTTTATTTATGAAAATAGTGGAATTTGGGAGAAAAGGAAGGTGAAAGGTTGTAGGTTGCATGTGAGGAGAAAAATGAAGGAAAATAATGGAAAATGAAGAAAATAGAGGCCTTATTGATAAAAAGGCTTATGAGGATTAGTTCATAGGCTTTTGGTCAGCTCAAACTTGGAGTCCTCTCTTTAATTCTTGGACACTTAGAGTTTTTTTGGTGTTATAGGTCTATTTGGGCACATCACTCTCGACATTCAGATCAATAATATTAGGCCTTTTCAAACCCTAATTCAGTTGTTACATGCCCTAGACAAGTCAACACATTGAATGCTTCCTTCTCTGAAAGTTTCGTGGCCTGAAACTTTGGTAAAATGCCTCCTTGGGACACCAGCGCAACCTTGGTTAGGGGTAAGTACGCTGCAAGGCAAGTAGGCCCATTCATGCCTGCACTGTAGTGCACTTAGCCCCTCTTTGACCTACGCTGGGCAAGATTGAGTGAAATTCACATTGGATTCTGGGAATATTCATTGATTCTAGATCATTCTAGAAGTATCCCATCACTTATCTCATCCTATGAGCTCAAATTTGGATAGGCTATGGGTCAATTAAACTCATATCCTCTCATCCCTTCCTCCATGGAAACTAACTCCAAGTTTGGAAGGCCATTCAATACCCTCATTTATGACAAAACCACCTCCATTTCCTATAAATTGAGCACTCATCATAGTGATCGAGGGGGGATAGAATATGAAGTTTGTAAGGAAATTCTGTTGGTTTGAGAATTGAGTTCATCTAAAGAAATGTTATGCTGCTGGAATGGTGTGATTTTGATGTGGCGAGGGTTGGACTGAAGCTGGAGGAGTGGCATAGGATCGAACTATATTGGGTGATACTCTTCCTTCTACACTAATAAAGAGTTTATTCCTTTTCTCATATTATTGTTCATGTCTGTGATGATTACGTGTTTCAATGTCTTTTATTCCATTGTTTTATAGCAGATAGATCATGTATTCTTTGATCGTTTCTTGTTTCTGTTTCTCTTTATATAAGTACCTTTTAAGCGGATTTAGTTCAAGTGAGAGCAACGAGAGCGATTCAAAAGATATCAAGGAAGTGAAAGACTACAGGTAAGTTACTTCATCTCATCTATCTATTATAGGAAAAGGTTAAACTACTTTCTTTCTATTGTTATAGGTGTAGTCACCGACCTAGGGAAAATGTGTTTATTTATAGATACAAATTCCATATAGCAAATTGACGACCATACTAGGGAATGACTGTTGTTCTTGGTGGCATACCCTCATCATATTACACCTTAGTAGAATTTTCTTGACTTTATTGATCTTATTTCAGTCTTTTTGAAGTGTTTTCAGTAAAAAATTATCCTTGAATGTCTCTTGATTTGACTCTCTAGCACCAGCGTAGTGTTGGTCTTGACACAATGCATTGCAGAAGAGCCCCTACCTTAGAGATAGTGCATTGTAGTGCATTGTCTCCCACTTTGGCCTACGCTGATTCCTCTTCGGCTAAAAAACCCACCTTTGGCTTGATTTTTCCAAAGTTGCTTATGTTTTTGTTTACTGAAAGATCAATGATTCTTGTGGTTCTGAAATCAGGTTGTATTTCTCCTCCTAGCCCGACTTTGGCCTTGATTGTTTAGTGTTTCTTAAATGATTTTTTTATCATTATCAATTCATTGTCAAAGTTGGTTTATGGTCGATTAATATTTTTAAAAAGGAAGTGTCGAAAAGTCTTCATTTATTTCAAAAAGGGATTGTCGTAAAATCTTCGTTTCTTGCGAAAAGTATTGATTAAATGTTTTTGCATTTAGTTCCTTTTTGTTCATTTAAACACTAAAGGGATTGAAAAGAAAAACTTTCACTGTGCATATTTATAAGTTTGTGTGTGCTTGTAGGAATAGTATAAGGAAAGTTGCATTAGATGTGCTCTATGCTCTTTGATTGAACATTTTGATTGCTCTATCCCTTGTAGTTAAGGTTTTCATTGTTTAAATAAAATGAAAAGAATGTTTCTCATCATAGTTGCATTTTAGGAATTTCAAAGACATCACGTAGTGAACTTGAAAGACAAACTCTTAAACAAGATCAACTTAAAAGTTATCTCAATTAACCTAATGGAGCATTGTAACTTAACACATAACATTTAGAGGTCTAGGCTAGAGACGTGTTCTGACGTCATTAAACATAGAAGATGTCGTTAATTTCTTGCAATACATTTTGAGTGTGATACCTCATTCCACGTACGTAAGTATATCGTAGCTCTTCCACGTACCTTCGGGTATATAGGGCGATGTTATAGTACAAAAAGTATAAAGGAATGCTCTCACTGTGCAGTTTCGCATTAGACAGTGCTAATACGGATTGGGCATCCACGTACTTTTGGTTATATATGGGAGGACTACATTAGGTTGCTATCTATCCATTGGTAACTGAGTTGACCACCTTGTACATTGTGATTTTTATAGATCCATTTGGGCACATCAACCCCAAACTATAGATTAGTACTATTAGGGCCCATCAAACCCTAATTCAGTTGTTACATGCCCTAAAGAAGTCAACCATCAGAATGACTAGCTACCCAAGAAGTTTCATGACTAAAATCATCCAAAAACTGCCTCTAAGAAGATCAGTGCAGGCAGGCCTTCATTAGGGTGTGCTACAATGCAGACCATACACTGATAGGGTGCTATGCAGCGCACTTGAGCCTTCTTTGGCCTACGCTGGGCGAATTTGAGAGAAATTGCATTGGGGTTTGGGAATATTCTTATCCATTGGATGCACCTAGAAGTTTCCCAATTTTATCTACTCCTTTGAGCTCATATTTGGATGAGGAAGGGAGTTAAGGAACATCAATCCCTTTATCCCTTCCTCCATGGAACTAAATCCTAAGTTTGGGAGGGCATTCATTATCACCATTTATGGAAAAACTTCCTTCATTTGCCTATAAAAAGACCATTCATCTAAGTGATTAGGGGCTGGAAATTATTGAATTATAGGGAGATGATGTTATTACAAGACTTGATTTGATTTCAAGCATTGTAATGATGTCAAAATGTTCTTCTTTTTATGAGGAGAGGATGGGATTGAACTACAGGAGTGATGCTGAATCGAGAAAAATGGGTTGTAACTCTTCCTTTTACTAATAAAGTGTTCAAAGCTTTTTTCACATGCTTGTGTTATTCGTTTATGCTTTCATATGTGTATCATGTACTTGATTCCATGCTATGTTTAATCAATAGATCATTATCATATGATTTGATCAGTTTTTGTCTTTTGTCTATGTGTAAGTACTCTTAAAGAAGACTAAGTACGGAGAGGAGTGACATAATTGATCAAGGGAGATAAGGAGTAAGCAAAAGCTACAGGTAGGCTTCTTTACCTCTTATTTAATCTGTTGATCATAGAAAAAGTAGAAAATGCTTTGAATTGTTGTCCTAGACTTAGCTACTAGCCTAGGGGTTTAAGCATTTATCTGTAGACACTAAAACTTCCAAAAACAAATTGGCGACTCCACTGGGGAAGATCACCTTTCCTAGTAGCTTATCCACCTCCTTAGACACCTTGACATACTTTACTTGTTATAATTCAGCCTTTTGCATTGAGTTTTGGTCAAAATTTGAGGTTAGATGACTCTTGAGTGGCCTCATAAGAATCAGCGCAGACTAGCCTTAGAGATAGTGCTCTGCAGTGCAATTATGCCTTCTTTGACCTACGTTGATTAACCTTGAAATATTTCATTCAGCATAGTTGGGCCCTACTTGACCTGCGCTGATCAGTGCAGATAGGCCCTCTTTGACCTATGCTGAAAAATCTTGAAATCATTGAAATCACCGTAGGCTTTACTGAGAGACGATGCTCTGCAGTGCAGTTAGACCCTCTTTGACCTATGCTGATCAACCTTAAGTCAAATTCCCACCTTTGGACTGATTTTTTGCCAAAATTCTTCTGATTGCTTGCTTGCTGAATGTCAATGATGTCATGTCTTAGAAAATAGATTTTTATCTCCTTAACCAGCCCTACTTTGATCTTAGTCGAAAGAAAGTGTCGTAAAGTCATCTTTTCCTTCGAAAATTGAATTGTCGTAAATTCTTCATTCATAAAAGATTGATTAACTGATATGTGCATATGATTAATCTTTGTTCGAAAGAAACTGTCGTGAAGTCTTGTTTTCCTTCGAAAATTGAATTGTCCTAAAGTCTTCATTCATAAAAGATCGATTGATTTATATGTGCATATGGTTTGTATTTTTGTCAAAAGTATTGTAATTCTTCATTTCTTTGAAATCAAAAGTGTCATAAATTCTTCCTTTCCTTGAAAAGAAATTGTCGCAAAATCATCATTTTTATGAAAACATATTTTTATCGATTGTGCATATTTCCTTTTTGTTCATCATAACATTAAGGGATTTGAAAAGAAAAAATTGCATCATTCATATTGTAGTTTGTGAATGCTTGAAAGGAATAGCTATGGAAATTGCATTAGTTGTGCTCTTTGCTCTTTGTCAAGGATCTGATTGCTCTATCCCTACTAGCTAAGGGTATTCATTGTTAAATTGAATGGAAAGAATGCTTATCATATTAGTTTCATTTTAGGAATTGCAAAAATACATCATGTGGTGAACCTTGAAAGGAAAATTCTCAAGAAGATCAACTTAAAATTTATCTGAATTTACCTAATGGAGCATTGTCACCTAATGAAAAACATTTAGAGGTCTAGGCTAGAGATGTTTTCCAGAGTTGTAAAACAAAGAAGTTGTCGCTAACTTGTCTGCAATACATCCCAAGTGTGATACCTCATTCCACATACGTGAGTATATCGTAGCTCATCCACGTCCCTTCGGGTATATAGAGCATTTTTATAGTACGTAAAGTATATGGGAATGCTCTCACTGTGCGGTTTTGCATTAGACAACGCTTATACGAATTGGGCCTCCACGTACCTTCGAGTATATATGGGAGGACAAATCTAGGTTGTTATCCATCCTTAAGTAATTGAGTCGGCCGCCTTGTACCCTGTGATACACCAAACACAACATTCGAGGAGATTATCTGCCCGTACTTCTTGGTTCGCTAGGAGGTATTCTGTAGTTCATAGTTGCTTGGTAAACCTTTTTCCTAGATTATCCCTCTTTTGCTTTGTTATGTTACTTTGATTAAAATAAAATTAATTGACCGCGGATAACATCCTCCATGCTCACTCCTTAGTTGATCTTAGGTTGAAACATATGGTGACAAATCTACAGTCCACTAATCAAGGAATTCCTTTTGATGGGAATCCTAGTCCTTTTCCTCCTTTTGGAAATATTGGTGCTCCATATATGGATACATTGTCCCTTCTGGGATTTACCATTGGCTTGCCAGTATGGTTTTTTTCAACCTCCTTGGTTCAAAATGTTGTGATTTCTCCGCAATCGAGTACACCTCCAACTGGAGAAAATCAAACTCCAATCGATCCTAAAGTTGACCCTTTGCCTACTTCCTCGGTTGTTTCTTCCTTCCCTTCTTGCTCCCCTTCTTCCTCTTTGCCTATTGAAATTATTGGTACTAGTAATCAGGTGGCTAAGAAGAAAAAAAAAGGGAAGAGGAAGAAGAATCAAATTCAACAAAGGGGAAACCAAGCAAACATTGCTTGAATGCAACATCTGATGAGAAACAGCTTTTCAAGCCTCACAGAGTTCGATATCCATGCAAACTTTGTGTAGGAGACCATCTTCTTCTAAATAGTCCTGATATTCCTCGGAACTTAGAAGAATGGTCTTCCCGTTCACATCATCCTATGTCATCAACTTCTAAAGATCATGCTAGTGACACACCATCAACTAGTGGTAGTATTGTTCATGGAAACAAGGGTAAAGTTAAGTTTTCCTATAGGTTATGTGAAGGGAATCACCCCATTCACCTTTTTCCCTTTCTAGATGAAGCCAAAAAAAGTGTTGGATAACCGTTTTGCTTCACCGCAGCGATTTCCATTTGGTTACAGGAGACTATCCCTTAATCCTTCACTAGTTGAAGAATTTACTGACTCAAATAAACCATTGGTCAAACTCACTCTCTCTAAAAGTGAATATTTTGACTCTATACCTAACCCAAATCAACAGGTCGAGGTAACAATTGACCCGATTTCACCTTCAGCTAATTGTACCTTTCCCGAAGAGAGTGAATATGATACCACCCAAGTTCTTTTTATTTCTTCAAATTCTAATGAGCTTGGGGGCAGTCCTCCTATTACATCAAGACAAGAGGAAAATCCTCCAGTTCTCGTAACTCAAGGGGTTAATTCTCCTGTTTCTACGGTACCCCCTCCAAGTAGTCTGGTCACTTCTTTTGATTGGAATCGACTAGCTGGATTCTGTCTTCCTTGTTATGTGCCTTTCCAGATCATAGTACAAGTTTGTAATATTATTGTATCTAGCACTAATATAGATGAAGGTGCATTAGTGAGCATCATTTCCTCAACTGCTTGGCAAGCGCTCGGTTCACCGCCGCTTGTGCTAGTTACCCAGAATCTATTGGCTTTTAACAGAGGAACTAGTCAACCATTAGGGATCCTCCCTCGGTTACCCATTACTTTGAGAGGAAAAATTGTTTATCTAAACATGATGGTAGTCCCAGGCCCTTTAGATTACAATTTACTTCTAGGGCACGACTATGTTTATGACATGGGAGCTATTGTTTCAACACTCTTTTGAGTGATTTGTTTCCCGCGTGAAGGCAAAATTGTCACTGTTGACCAGCTTTCATTTCCTGGTCCAAATATGGCTCCTAGTCAACCATCTTCCCTATATGGTCCTTTTGTACCAATGGTATCATCCATGCCACAGGTTAATTATGTGGCAACCCGTTCCATACCTACATCAACTGACAATCAATTCAGTGATGTTGTACATCATGTATTAGGGGCATTGGAACTAGATCTCTCCTTCATAACCTCTTATGAGTTGTGATCCAAGGGTTTATGAGGATAGTTCTTTTACTGTGTCAACCTTGTTAAAAAATGAAACAGGTCCATGAGGATAGTTCTTTTACTGTGTCAACCTCGTTAAAAAATGAAACCAGGAATATGAGGATAGTTCCTAGTCTTGTGTTGACCTCGTTAAAAAATGAAACAAGGAATACGAGCAGAGTTCCTTGTCTTGTGTCAAGCTCATTAAAAAATGAAACAAGGTCCCCTAGAGAAAAGTTCCAAGTCGAGTCTTTGAGTAGATTTCGTAAAATCCCAGTCAAGTCTTTCACTTGATCTCGTAAAAGAACCTTCATTCCATCCACCTGATAGCCACGAGTAGTCTACTTAGGTGAATATAATGAAGCTTGGGGGGCATGCACCTAATGGTAAAGTTAAGTTTCCCTATAGGTTATGTGAATCAAATCACCCCATTCACCTTTTTCTCTATCTGGACGAAGCCAAAAACGTGTTGGATAACCATCCTGCTTCACCGTAGCGACTTCCATCTAGTCACTATCTACTTGGCTGATCATACGCTTTCACTTGGTTGTTTTACCCTATTTTGAAGGAGAGTTGCAATGAGTGGCCTTGTTAGCCTGCCTCTTCACATAAATCAACATGTTTTGAGAAGTTCCAACATCACCGAAACTAGTTGCTATCCTAGACACCACTTGTTCCTCAAAATGGAGTCCTCTTTAAGCTCTTTTCAGACTCTCTAAATATGAAAAGATTGTCGAGCACTTGCCTTTTCTAGCTCGTTAAAGGATTGGAAACGATATCTCTCTTGTATTATGTTACACTTTTTCGAACTTGAGATATTAACTTCCGAAAAATAACTTGTGGAGTTTCCTTTTCATCCCTTTTAAAACTCCCTAAACATGAAAAGGACTGAGTTCTCTTTGTCAGTAAACTCATTAAAAACATCAAATAGCGACAAACTTGTCCATCTAGACAAGACCGAGTTTCACCTTCACTAGACTCGTTAAAGCATCAAATATCGATGGATTCACCCAAAGGGTGAAATTATACAACAAGCATATGTTATCCTCCTCAAGCTTGATAAAAAATAAAGAGTTATTGGTCAGCAATGACTGGGGAAAATTGGAAAAAGGGGAAAACACTTTATGGTAGCAAGTCTCTCTTGAACATGACACTTTCAGCTCATCACTGTGACTATGTGGGTTGGGTCATTTAGCTTGATGGTTATCACACCGTTGGTCTATTATACCATCCATTACTTTGTTTTTGGTCAATGCCACCAATTCATCTTAGTGTCGCCGACATGTTCAAGAGAAGTCATTCAGTTCAAACTTCATCCTTTGCAATACCATAAACCTTCATTTTCATGACCACCATTCCTGAACCTTGAGTCATCAGTCGATTTCTCATCTCCAAAATCATTTACCTCATTTCGTGTCATTGATGTGGGATACATCAAGGCCCTCCTGCGAAGAGTCTCTTCTTGTCGACATTAGCACATCATCCAAGAAGTTGACATAGAAACACCTCTTTAGTACCTTGAGGCTTGCATACATCAATGGCAAGTTTCTCACTTCTAGCAATAGGTTGACATCACTGGCCTTCGACCAAAATACTTTGTATGGTGTTCGATATCAAATAATTTATTCACACCATGCGAAATGTACTATAGTACCTTGAGGGTCATTATCATTATCGGTGATTCCTCTTGTTAGAGTCGTTCTCGTCAAGTCCTCCGTCAGGGATCAAAACTCTTTATGCATTTCATGATTAGGTGTCCCACTCCATTCTCCCAGTTGCATTCCGCTAGAGTCATGCCATGATATGACGGAGAAGGTCATTATAGTCTCATGTCTGGCTCCTGTTGGCTCAGGTCTTTTGTCAATCATCATCAAAATCCATGATAGTCAGGGTCTGGTCCTTTAAAGGACAAAGGTCATTTCGAGGTCTAGGTCTAGGAATGCATCAATTCAGTACTTGAAACATGTCCAGTAGAGCCATGCAGGCCAGAGTGAGGCCCTTACACAGTTATGGTTCAGAAAGCTTCAGCGTCATGTGGATAGACTTCGACTCTTCTTCAAAACTCTGTTTTGAAGAAAAGTCAAGCAGCGTCATTTATGACAAAATTTGCAAAAAACTCGCCAATTGATTTTTCAGAGGCAGTCATGGTTTCCATGGCCAAACATCCCGTTGTACAATCCCTGCAAAGAGTGCCGAAAATTTCATCGTTTGAGCTAAAATTTCAAACGGAAATTTAAAATCGGTGTATTCTAAAAGCCAATGAAAAAGTGCTAAATCACAACATTAGAAATTGGATTTTTGAAGAAGCAAAAATCAAACTCACCTCTCCCAAAGCTTTATATACAAGTTTGCACCATAATCAGAGACATTATGCAAATCAAAACCAGTGGGAGACATTGCAAGGTGATTGGAGGCGTTGGTGATCGTTTGAAGTGAGGAGGAGTTGGTTTTTTGGGCGCGGCACACACAGTCAGGGGCGCGACGCACACACAGGGCGTGCCGCACACAGCCCCTGCCCCCAGTTCAGAATTATAACGCGCGCGACGCATATAGAGCGCGTGGTGCACTGGGCTTTGTGCGCGGCGCTTGTAGGCCGAGGAGAAAAAAGAGTGAGAAGCCTGCGGAGAGGAGGGTTTAAAGTCGCAACTCACATAGTTAAGGGCATGACGCACATGCATGGTGCGGCGCACACAGGCCCCGCTCCCAGTTCGTAGTTGTAATGCGCGCGGCGCATACCCGAAGCGCGGTGCACACAAACTTGAGTGCGACGCACACAGACAGAGGCGCAGTGCACAGAAACGAAGGCCCAGAACGTGCCAAATCCACTCAATTGTTTTGGGGAAGCACATAAATTTGCAAGGTAGGCTCTATTATCCCACTTGTTCATCAAATTTGTTAAAGACATGGTGGCTTTGTGCCCAATGATGGAGATGAAACAAAACTCTTAAAGCAACCATATGCAAGACACCAAGAGACCATTTTGCTAGGGTTGTTCAATTGTATTATTGATGCCAAGGTCCCCTTTTCCCTTCCTTATCTCTTTCCCTTGCTCCCCTAGGCCATTTTTCCGATCATCACTACCCTAAACTACCAACTCATATTCCCTTCCACTCATCCTATTGCTAAATAGAAACCCCTAACCTTACCCTATCAAAAATCCCAAACTCCTCCCACCTCCCTAACAAATTTTTCCCTATAACCCCCATTCCCATTTCATCACTCCCTTCCTAACAATCCCTGTTTCATTGTTCCCCTTGGTAACAGATACTACAAAGGCACCCAGCCTCACACCATCATCACAGGGGGATGCCTAGTCATAGCCCACATTTTCAGTTATGTCATCACAACATTCATGCGAGTATGAGAGGGAGATACAGAGTGACTCATCTTCAGAAGAGCAGGCTCCCAGGAGACCCCACAAGAGTGGCAGACATGTCAGGGATGAACCCAATACCCTCATCGAGTTACAAGCATGCCCTCTTGCCATGTCATCCTTCCAGTATTTATCATGCTTAAAATTTTGTCAAAAGGTGACACATGTCAGAGTTCATCATGAGTTGGCCCAATTATTTGTGCTTCATCTACATGGAGGTTAGTCTACCTTGGTCGGGGTCACTTTCACCTTGACACCCGAAGCTATATCACTGGCAACAGGTATTTCAAATTTTGGGGAGTAGTGGCATAAGAAGAAGAAGGTGGAAAGGCATCACTATGAGCCTTACATCAAAACCAGGTTCGTGAATGAGCTCACAAGAGTATTTCCTTTCAGATACTTGAAGAATGAGTATGCTCTGCTCATGAGGTTGATCATGAAATACTTCAGCTGTGAGGGGAGGTTCTCTAGACTGTATGCCTATCTGCCTTCTCATGCACTTCACCAGGGTGAGGCTGATGAACCTCCCGTTTTTCATATGCAAGAACATAGAGAGGATGAGCACCTTCATGCTGCATAAGACCCCTCAGCAACAGCTTAACAGTGTCTATCACTTCGCTCTCATTCGGATTTTGGTAGATCATCAGTTGGGATTGTAGGGCATTGCTTGGGAGGACTTCATTTGCCATGACTTCTTCAGCACACCACAGGTACAATCAGGGCCCGAGTAGGAGTTGGGTGGTCCGTCTTATCAGTATGAGCATCATGAGACCACTACCATACCAGTTTTCATTACATATCAGATAGGCAGTAGGCACTTGTTTGCAGCAGCAAAGAGAGTGTTATCTCCACCCAGGGTGGAAGGGGCCTCGCTTCCGGCATCGACTACATAGGTATTGAACAAGGGCAAGGAGCCCATGCATGATGAGGGGCCATCAGGTGCACAGGAGACCGGTGTCATCCTCATTCAGGATGAAGAGGCAGAGGTAGAAAATGCCAAGCTCAGGATGACCATTCAGGAGCAGGACACGGAGATCAAAGACTTGATACTCAATTTCAGAGCTAGATGGGTCATCAAATATCTGGAACAGAGAAACAAACAGCTTGAGGACCAACAGACGGTCATAGAGCTGCAAAACATTCGTGAAAATCGGCAAGCTGTCCAGCAAAGAAGGATTGAGCTCACTACTTTGGAGTAAGAGATCAATAACGACCGTGAGACTTGGCTAGATCGGGTCAACCTACACTTGGAGAAAAAGCTGGAGAAGGAAAACAGGGACACTGCCATACTGAGGAGGATGGCTTGTCATTACAGGGCGCGGAACATGAGCGCAAAGGCCCGAATAAGGAGCTTGAAAGCTAGATTGAGCAAAGCAACAAAGGAAGCAAAAAGGGCCAAAGAGCAAGATCGACTTCGAATCTTGGCTGAATCTTCCTTGGAACAGCATGGAACTTCATAGAGGCCTTCCAGCCCAAATTTCAAGGAATTTGGGAAAGTTTTGGTCGCACGACAAATTTTGGGCACAAAAACAGGTTTTTTCTCTATACGCGCCGCGCCACTGGCGCGACGCGTAAGATTGGGAGCTCCAAATGAGAAATGGTTTGCGTTTGTGGATTCAACGTGCAAAATAAAAATTATTGGCACTGGGAGCAATAAATTTGGAGAAGATCTTAGCCACCAAAAGGGAAAAATACACTCAAAAATGGCCTCACTGCCCCTATTTTGACACACAGGAAGTAGTCTTGGGAGAATGAATATTTGGAGGGGAAACTAAGCTCCAAATTCAAAAATTCTAGTGGGGTTGGAACGTAGACAGGACAGGCTTTCCAACGAGCTATCCTACACTCATTTTGGACACCGGGAAGGCCCTCAAAACTAGCCTCAACGTGGCGCGACGCATACACGAAAGGAGCGCGGTGCATATAGGAAAATCGGCTAGAATGACTCTGTTTCATGAAATTTCGCTTCCCGAATTTTTGTAAGTGGGCCCACTCATATGTACTTCAGTTTTTTGGCACCTAAGGTGGTTTTATAAGCATTTTCACTCCAGATGGTCAGTTATCCAAGTGGCGAAGGAAGGCAAAGGGCCACCGAGCCATTTGTCATGTTTATGGTGATGCACCTGTAGCTGCTGTTTGGCTCTCCGCCTTCAGTTTGTAATGATTTGAGTAACTCCCCAACCCTTGAGCATTCTATATCTCCATAGCACTTTCTATATATTGTATGCAAACTATTTTCAAAGGGTTGGTTGGCTTGTAACTTCTGTGGGATTGTGGGAAAGAAACTTTGTTTCTGCACTGTATATTTTTACAGAGAATTAATGAAAGGCAGCGGCTCTGTTTCATGAGATTCATGTGGTTGTGAGTGTAGCAAGTGTGTCTCTTATGTTTCATATGTATCATGCTATGTTTCATAGTTCATTTCGTATTCTTTTCTGGTGAAATTTTTTGAGTGAGATTAGGTAGAATTCAATTTTATTGCTCTACCTGTGGGAAAATTTCATGTACAGTGTTCATTCTTCTGTTGAAAAGGATTCATGATGTCCATGCCCTTTTCACCTTCTTAATCAATCTCTCCATTTCTTGTTATGTTTCATAGTTCATTTCGTATTCATTTCTGGTGAAATTTTTCGAGTGAGATTAGGTAGAATTCAATTTTATTGCTCTACCTGTGGGAAAATTTCATGTACAGTGTTCATTCTTCTGTTGAAAAGGATTCATGTTGTCCATTCCCTTTTCACCTTCTTAATTAATCTCTCCATTCCGCCATATCTTAAAACTAAATTGCTATGCTTTCAGCCTACCATGCCTCACGAAATAATCTGTGCCTTTATGTTAAGTTCTCCGTTCATTGAGGTCCGGTGGTCCCATAACATCCCAGAAACACAGTCATTCATAAAAATCACTCCTTATATTCATTTTCACTTACTAGCCTAAGACAAATAGTTCATTGTAAGTCATCTCAGGCCATTTCATTTACTTATTCACTGAGTGTGACTCGGAGATCCCTCTCCTGTTCTGGTAGAGCTAGCTACCAGACTTAGTGTGGTTTGTGGTTACTTTGAATTTTGCCTTCTTTCAGCCTGAGGCGGATTTGGGTGCTAACATAGTGGCGACTCCACTGGGGATGAAATCAAATCCCCTTGGTTCTTAATAATTCTAAGCTTTTGGATGATAAGTTTAGGATTTGATAGGCTGATGTAAAATAGGTTATGTCCTTTGAATTTTTCTCAATAGCACGCTGGCTTCTCGAAGATACACTAGAGCTAATCTAGATCCCGACCCTCCACTCATCTACGAAAATCCCAATTTGATTTCTAGAAATAGCCGTCAAGAAAGCTCTATATTGCTTGTCCTCAAATCTCATTCATGCCGTGACATTTTTGAGTATATTGAAGAGCTAGAGTTTGACGAGCAGTTTGAATTATCATTGTTTGAAACCAAGTCAGAAAGAGTGGTTGACTCTACTGTCCACAATCCAAAATTTCTTGTAGACTTGCAGACGGAAAGGGCTAACCGGTCTATTGATAACTACATAAGAGCTCAGCTTCAAACTCCCATTGTTAGCCCCGTACAAACTGTGCACACTCCTCCAACGGCTCCGAGGAAAAATCCACCGAGAGTAATGGCTACACGTTTCGCACCGCTTGTTTTTCCTCAAATTCTAGATGATACGCCCGCTGATTACCAAAGCAAAATCCCATTCTTTGATGGCACTCCTAATGGAATTACTGCGCAGCAACATGTGGACAGAATGACAGATTTTTATGAACTTCATGAGATAGATGTGGAAAACGTGGCGATGAGAGTCCTTGTACAAACATTTGCAGGTGAAGTAAGGAAATGGTTTAGAGGTTTACCGGCTGCACGTATCGCCACCTTGGCAGACCTACAAAGACAATTCTTGAACCGCTGGGAAGTGAAAAAGAACCCTCTTCAAATTCTGTCCGAATATGAGCAAATCAAGAGAAACGTTGGTGAGTCGGTCCAAGATTATTGCATAAGATTCAATACAGTGTATAATGAAATTCCAGATGATCTAAGGCCACCCGTGGGACTGGCCATGTTGAAATTCCTGGATGGTTTTGATGCTGATATGGCTTATCAATTGAGAGAAAGAGAACCGGCTACGATGGAAGACATGCAGAAGATAGTAGTCAGCGTTGAAGCAAATTTGCTGACCAAGAGGGCTAGAGCGAAAGCAGAAAAGAAGGTCACTGCCAAGGAAGAATCTTCCTCAGTAGATCAACTACTTAGGAAGATAGAACAGATGCTTGAGAGAGTGACACTTGACAAACCGGAGCCACAAGGTAGAAATCCTAACTTCTGTGGCCAACAACAACCACAATATAGGATAAGACAGAGAGATCAACGAGCTCAAGAGCCAATTGCACAACAAGCAATACAAACACCTTTGCAGCAAAATTTTGTGCACGGACCGAAATTAGATGAAGACGGGAATGTAATGGGCGAAGAGAATCATCTCTTTACTCCTAGCGATTTTCCTACTTATCTCATTCAAGAGGAAGAGTATACAGAGAATTCAGCCGCACACAAGGATGGAGATTTCATTCTGGCAATCGACACCGTCTTGGAGGAACAATTAGATGAATATCAAAGAGGCTACATGAATGATTTTTCCACCCAATAGCAGCGATATTCACTTAGAAACAGGATGTGCCAGTAAGGCCCATTCAGAAAAAGAAAGATGTTGAAGCACCAAAAAATGATTCAGCTGGTACGCAAAGGAAAGGAAAGGAGGTAGTTGAAGCAGAAAGCAGCAAATCAGCATCAACAAAACCAACACATCAGCAAGTTACATCGAAAGAAAAGGAGAGGAAAGAAATCCCGGTCAAAGAGGTGGAGAGGATTCCCACATTCAATTTAGAGAATGAAATTTCCAAACTAAAAATATCCATCCCTTTGACTGAAATATTGAAGAACAATGGTTATAAAGGACAAGTATCTAAAATGTTAAATTTGGATCCGATGTCAGACATGGTGAATGTCGAAGATGATCAACCTAAAATGATTTTTGGGCCAGCATCAAATGGTGAGTCTCATGACAACGAGGTGCCACCTTTCTACATCAGTTTGAGGTTGCATGATTTTGTTTTATATAACGCCATGTTCGATTCCAGAGCCTCTCACAATATCATGCCCAAGGAAATCATGGACAAGCTCGGTCTAGACATCACCCGGCAATATCATGATCTCTATTCATTCGATTCCAACAGAGTAAGATGTATAGGTCTCATCAAAGACTTGGTTGTGAGTTTGGATCAGCTCCCCATGAAGAATGTATTGATGGATGTTGTAGTGGCAGACATTCCTCCAAGGTTTGGCATGCTTCTTTCTAGGTCTTGGGTAGCGAAACTAAAAGGGACACTACAGCTAGACTTCTATGCAACAATCCCAGTATTTGGACAAATGAGGAAATTATATCGGGAACAGAAAAAGAAGTACATGATCACAAGCAAGGAGAAACCAATAAATCATCCTATTAACTATGTACATATAGATTTAGAGTCTTTTGTTTTGTATTCAGATAGTTTGAATGATATAGATATTCAGTTGGTAGAAGTAGATGATATTCCAGAAATAACATAAAATTTTAGAGAAGTTTTAAAGAAAGAGGAACAAAAACAGCAGAACACCGTTGGGCAATCAGCTGAAAACAATGGACAGCAAGCAGCCAAGGCACAACACACAGATTTCCAACACTTGCAAGAGGAGGAAGAAGGATTATGGACCATGGATTTTGATGGAGCTGTAGGAAATGATGGCGCTGGAATAGGAATTTGGGTACGCAGTCCCTTCTCCACCCCAAACAAGGTCCCTAGTAACGTACGGGTTTGCTCTTACAAGTTGGCTTTTGAATGTTCAAATAATGAAGCTCAATATGAAGCTATGATTGTTGGCCTGAAAATTCTAAGAAAGTTGAACGCTAAGAGGATTTTAGTATATGGCGACTCCGAATTGGTTATCAAGTAGGTTAGAGGCGAATATCAAGCAAAACATCCTAGGATGTGGGCCTACCGTAACATAGTCCTAGACATTTTGAAATTATTCTCAGAATACACCTTGACATGTGTGCCTCGCATACAAAATAACATTGCCTATGCTCTTGCTAAGGCAGCGAGTAGTTTGAAAATCCCAATGAACTCTAGCAACAAATTCAAAATCTATGTCAAACACCGTCCAACCGTTCCAGACAATCAGAGATATTGGCAAGTGTTCCAAGATGATGACAAGATTGAGGATTTTCTGCAAAACAAAGGCAAGTTTAAAGAGACCTCAATTGATGAAGAAAATGATGATGGAAAGGGCAATGGTACAGATGAAATGCAGATCAATGAAATGGACGTGTTGCAGCTGAAGAATAACATTATTCCCAAAGGCTTGATACCTCTAGAAGAACTCTTCGATCAGGATGATGTAGCCTGCAAGCCAACATTGCAGCCAACGGAGAAGGGTGTGGAAGAGGTCAATATTGGGACAGATGCAAATCCTAAATTGGTAAAATTTTCCAAAGCATTGCCGCCAAAGATCAAGGATAAATATATCAGTTTGATGTCTTCATTTGCAGATGTGTTTTCTTGGGACTATTCTAATTTAAAGACGCATGACACTAACATAATTCAGCACACTATACCCATCAAGCCTAATAAAAAACCATTCAGACAAAAGTTGAGAAGACTAAATCCAAAGTTGCTGCCATCTATTGAAAAGGAGATCAACAAGTTGTACAAATCAGGAATCATTGTGCCAATCACATTTTCAGATTGGATCTCCAACTTGGTACCCGTAAGGAAAAAGACAGGGGAGATTCGCTTATGCATCGATTTCAGAAATCTTAACAAACTATCATTGGAGGACAACTATCCACTGCCCAAAATGGACCACATTCTTCAGCGAGTAGTGGGGGCATCTCGCATGTCATTGCTTGATGGTTATTCCAGATATAACCAAGTTTTTGTACATGAGGATGACCGAGACAAGACAACGTTCACCACTCCATGGGGGACCTTTCATTACGCAAAAATGCCTTTCGGTTTGAAGAATGCAGGTGCCACATTTCAACGTGCTATGGACTTGGCTTTTGAAAACGAGAAAGATGTCTTTTTGGTGGTGTATTTGGATGATTTGACAGTGTTTTCTAAATCTGATGAAGAGCACATGTACCATCTTAAAACTGTCTTCCTAAAGTGCAGAAAATATGGCTTGTCGCTGAATCCAAAGAAGAGCTTGTTCGCCATGAAAGAAGGCAAACTACTCGGACACATTATCTCCAAGGATGGCATCTAGATTGACCCGACACATGTGCAAGCAATTCAACAAATAGATCTTCCTCAGAGTAAAAAGGAGATACAATCATTCAATGGCAAGATGAACTTCCTCCGCCGCTTTATACCCAATCTCGCAGAGCATCTAAAAGAAATGACAAACATGCTTAAGAAGGATAACCAAGTGAAATGGACGGAAGAGGCGGTAAAATCTTTCAATTTGGTCAAATTGGCTCTTTCCTCAGCACCAGTTCTAGTAAGCCCAGACTATACTCAGGATTTCATATTGTTTTCTTTTGCTTCGGAGCATACTATGGCAACGGTATTATTGCAGAAGAGAGAGGGTCATGAAAGAACCATTGCATTTTTCAGTAGAGCTATACGAGACGCAACTTTAAAGTATAACATCATTGAAAAGCAGGCTCTTGCGCTTGTGAAGGCATTGAAAGATTTCCGGGTATATATTCTACATTCTCACGTTCTGGCCTATGTTCCTAGCGCCGCTGTAAAAGATGTTTTAGTGCAGGCCAATCCGGAAGGAAGAAGAGGCAAGTGGATTGCAGCCTTGCTGGAATATGATGTAGAAATAAAGCCCACAAAACTGGTGAAAGGACAGGGGTTGGCGAAGCTAATGGCTGAATCAAACTTGCAGGCTTTGGACGTAAATCTGATTGCTACTTAATCTGATGAAAATGATGAAGAAACGCCAATTCAGATATCTGAAATGTTCACTCATTCTCCATGGTATTCTGATATCATATATGTACTCACAAATTTGTCACCTCCACCCGGCATGACTAGGAACAAAGTGAGAACACTTAAGTTGAAGGCTGCCAAGTTCTGCGTTCTTAATTCAGCACTGTATTAGAAAGACCCTGATGGAGTTTTGTTAAATTGTTTGGTAGAAGAGGAAGCAAAGCAAGTCATGGAGGACTGCCACCAAGGAGACTGTGGAGGTCACCTCTTTTGGAAGTCAACAACGAACAAAATTCTGAGAGCAGGGTAGTATTGGACGACTTTATTTGCTGATGTATATAAGATGGTCAAGAGCTGTCACAAGTGTCAAATTTTTGAAGGAAAGCGAAAGTTACAACCTCTACCACTCAAGGCCATAGAGGTGAGTGCCCCTTTTCAACAATGGGGGTTGGATTTCATTGGCGAAATTCACCCCGCTTCTTCCAGACAGCATAAATGGATCCTCATAGCCACAGATTACTTCACAAAATGGATTGAGGCGATCCCCACTAGATAGGCCACAGATGCAGTGATCATTTCATTCCTCGAAAATAACATCTTGTCTCGCTTTTGTTGTCCGAACAAGCTGATCACTGATAACGCAACAGCATTCAAGTCAAAGCGGATGGTAGAATTTTGTCATAAATATCACATTATCTTGGGTTATTCAACTTCCTATCATCCGCAAGGCAATGGATTAACAGAGTCCTCAAACAAATCATTGGTCAACATAATCAAGAAGCTGCTGGAAAGAGCTGGCATAAAAGGTTGGTAAATGCGCATTGGGCAGATCGGGTAAGCCAGAAGAAGTCCATAGGTACATCACCGTTTGAGCTGGTTTATGGAGTTGATACAGTATTTCCTTCCTCTCTCACTACCCCAGTTGTCAGACTTCTTCAGGAGGCCGACAGCGAAGAAGATCCCATGCAAAGGAGGTTGAATCAAATGGTCCACTTGCAGTAGACCAGAGAAGAAGTCTTCAAGAACACATCCAAATTGCAGGAGAAAATCAAGAAAATTTATGATAGAAAGGCAAAGATGGATAGATTTTGGGTGGATGATGTAGTGCTGAAATGGAATGCAAGAAACGAGGAGAAAGGCAAGAACGGTAAGTTCGAGAACCTTTGGAAAGGTCCTTTCAAGATTGCAGCATGTCGAGGGTAGAATGCTTTTCTTCTTAGGGAAATAAACGGAGAGGATTGTCTAGGAGGGCCGATCAATGGTCGGCTACTCAAGTAGTATCACTCCTTAGTTATCAAATGCTGCTTCCACTGTCATTATAAATACCATTTTATTTCAGTTTCGTTAGAGTTGTTCAAATTAGTTTTTAAGTCATTTTAATGTCAAGTTTGAGTCAGTCTTTTGGTCTTTCAGCTTCGTAAATGAGTCAGAGTCCGGTACTATCTATCAAAATGATGACTCCATAGCCCAATGGATGAAGGCACTATCTAGCTCCTCCAGAGATCTGTTATTCTTGGCACCTCCAAGGAACTACCATCCCCCATTGCAGCCAATGTTAGAGTCGGTCTGGTCAAGTCCTCCATCAGGGATCAAAACTCTTTATGCATTTCATGATTAGGTGTCCCACTCCATTCTCCCAGTTTCATTCCGCTGGAGTCATGCCATGATCTGACGGAGAAGGTCATTATAGTCTCATGTCTGGCTCCTGCTGGCTCAGGTCTTTTATCAATCATCATCAAAATCCATGACAGTCAGGGTCTGGTCCTTTAAAGGACAAAGGTCATTTTGAGATCTAGGTCTAGGAATGCATCAATTCGGTACTTGAAACATGTCCAATAGATCCATGCAGGCCAGAGTGAGGCCCTTACATAGTTATGGTTCAGAAAGCTTCAGCGTCATGTGGATAGACTTCGACTCTTCTTCAAAACTCTGTTTTGAAGAAAATTCAAGCAGCGTCATTTATGACAAAATTTGCAAAAAACTCGCCAATTGATTTTTTAGAGGCAATCATGGTTTCTGTGGCCAAACATCCCGTTGTGCAATCCCTGCAAAGAGTGCCGAAAATTTCGTCGTTTGAGCTAAAATTTCAAAGGGAAAGTGAAAATTAGTGTATTCTAAAAGCCAATGAAAAAGTGCTAAATCACAACATTAGAAATTGGGTTTTTGAAGAAGCAAAAATCAAACTCACCTCTCCCAAAGCTTTATATACAAGTTTGCACCACAATCAGAGGAATTATGCAAATCAAAATCAGTGGGAGACATTGCAAGGTGATTGGAGTAAGTTGGTGATCGTTTGAAGTGAGGAGGAGTCGGTTTTCTAGGCGCGGCGCACACAGTCAGGGGCGCGGCGCACACACAGGGCACGACACACACAACCCCCAACCCCAGTTCAAAATTATAATGCGCACGACACATATAGAGCATGCGGCGCACTGGGCTTTGCACGCGGCGCTTGTAGGCCGAGGAGAAAAAAAGAGTGAGAAGCCTGTGGAGAGGAGGGTTTAAAGGCGCGACGCACACAGTGAAGGGTGCGGCGCACATAGCCCCCGCTCCCAGTTCGTAGTTGTAATGCGCGCGGCGCATACTCGGAGCACAGCGCACACAGACAGAGGTGCAGTTCACAGAAACAAAGGCCCAGAACGTGCCGAATTCACTCAATTGTTTTAGGGAAGCACATAAATTTGCAAGGTAGGCTCTATTATCCCACCTGTTCATCAAATTTGTTAAAGACATGGTGGCTTTGTACCCAATGATGGAGATGAAACAAAACTCTTAAAGCAACCATATGCAAGACACCAAGAGACCATTTTCCTAGGGTTGTGCAATTGTATTATTGATGGAAAGGTCCCCTTTTCCCTTCCTTATCTTTTTCCCTTGCTCCCCTAGGCCATTTTTCCGATCATCACTACCCTAAACTACCAACTCATATTCCCTTTCCCCTCCTCCTATTGCTAAATAGAAATCCCTAACCTTACCCTATCAAAAATCCCAAACTCCTCCCACCTCCCTAACAAATTTTCCCCTATAACCCCCATTCCCATTTCATCACTCCCTTCCTAACAATCCCTGTTTCATTGTTTCCCTTGGTAACAGATACTACAAAGACACCCAACCTCACACTATCATCACAGGGGGCAGCCTAGTCACAGCCCACATTTGTAGTTATGTCATCACAGCATTCATCCGAGTATGAGAGGGAGACACAGAGTGACTCATCTTCAGAAGAGCAGGCTCCTAGGAGACCCCACAAGAGTGGCAAACATGTCAGGGATGAACCCACTACCCTCATCGAGTTACAAGCATTCCCTCTTGCCATGTCATCCTTCCAGCATTTATCATGCTTCGAATTTTGTCAAAAGGTGACAAATGTCAGAGTTCATCATGAGTTGGCCCGGTTATTTGTGCTTCATCTACATGGAGGTCAGTCTACCTTGGCCGGGATCACTTTCACCTTGACACCCGAAGCTATATCATTGGCAACAGGTATTCCAAATTTTGAGGAGCAGTGGCATAAGAAGAAGAAGGTGGAAAGGCATCATTATGAGCCTTACATCAAAACCAGGTTCGTGAATGAGCTCACAAGAGTATTTCCTTTCAGATGCTTGAAGAATGAGTATGCTCCGCTCATGAGGTTGATCATGAAATACTTCAGCTGTGAGGGGAGGTTCTCTAGACTGTATGCCTATCATATCCGCCTGCTCATGCACTTCACCGGGGTGACGCTGATGAACCTCCCGTTTTTCATATGCAAGAACATAGAGAGGATGAGCACCTTCATGCTGCATAAGACCCCTCAGTAGTAGCTTAACATTTTCTATCACTTCGCTCTCATTCGGATTTTGGTAGATCATCAGTTGGGATTGCAGGGCATTGCTTGGGACGACTTCATCTCCCGTGACTTCTTCAGCACACCACAGGTACAATCAGGGCCCGAGCAGGAGTTGGGTGGTCCTTCTTATCAGTATGAGCATCATGAGACCACTACCATGCCAGTTTTCATTACATATCAGAGAGGCAGTAGGCACTTGTTTGCAGCAGCAAAGCGAGTGTTATCTCCACCCGGGGTGGAAGGGGCCTCACTTTCGGCATCGACTACACATGTATTGGACACGGGGAAGGAGCCCATGCATGATGAGGGGCCATCAGGTGCACAGAAGACTACTGTCATCCTCATTCAGGAGGAAGAGGCAGAGGTAGAAAATGCCAAGCTCAGGATGACCATTCAGGAGCAGGACACGGAGATCAAAGACTTGATACTCAATTTCGAGAGAGCTAGATGGGTCATCAAATATCTGGAACAGAGAAACAAACAGCTTGAGGACCAACAGATGATCATAGAGCTGCAAAACATTCATGAAAATCGGCAAGCTGTCTAGCAGAGAAGGATTGAGCTCACTACTTTGGAGCAAGAGATCAATAACAACCGTGAGACCTGGCTGGATCAGGTCAACCTACACTTGGAGAAAAAGCTGGAGAAGGAAAACAGGGACATTGCTATACTGAGGAGGATGGCTTGTCATTACAGGGCGCAGAACATGAGCGCAAAGGCCCGAATAAGGAGCTTGAAAGCTAGATTGAGCAAAGCAACAAAGGAAGCAAAAAGGGCCAAAGAGCAAGATCGGCTTCGAATCTTGGCTGAAGCTTCCTTGGCATAGCATGGCACTTCATAGAGGTCTTCTAGCCCAAATTTCAAGGAATTTGGGAAAGTTTTGGTCGCACGGCAAATTTTGGGCACAAAAAACAGATTGGGAGCTCCAAATGAGAAATGGTTTGCGTTTGTGGATTCGACATGCAAAATAGAAATTATTGGCACTGGGAGCAAGAAATTTGGAGAAGATCTTGGCCATGAAAAGGGAAAAATACACTCAAAAATGGCCTCACTGCCCCTAATTTGACACACAGGAAGCAGTCTTTGGAGAATGAATATTTGGAGGCAAAAATGAGCTCCAAATTCAAACATTCTAGTGGGGTTGGAAAGTAGCCAGGACAGGCTTTCCAACGAGCTATCCTGCTCTCATTTTGGACACCGGGAAGGCCCTCAAAGCTAGCCTCAAAGTGGCACGACGCATACAGGAAAAGAGCGCAACACATATAGGAAAATCGGCTAGAATAACTCTGTTTCGCGAAATTTCGCTTCCTGACTTTTTGTAAGTGGGCCCACTTATATGTACTTCATTTTTTCGGCACCTAAGGTAGTTTTATAAGCATTTTCACTCCAGATGGTCAGTTATCCAAGTGGCGAAGGAAGGAAAAGGGCCACCGAGCCATTTGTCATGTTTATGGCGATGCACCTGTAGCTATTGTTTGGCTCTCTGCCTTCAGTTTGTAATGATTTGAGTAACTCCCCAACCCTTGGGTGTTCTATCTCTCCATAGCACTTTCTATGTATTGTATGCAAACTATTTGCAAAGGGTTGGTTGGCTTGTAACTTCTGGGGGACTGTGGGAAATAAACTTTGTTTCTACACTGTATATTTTTACAGAGAATTAATGAAAGGCAGCGGCTCTGTTTCATGAGATTCATGTGGTTGTGAGTGTAGCAAGTGTGTCTCTTATGTTTCATATGTATCTTGCTATGTTTCATAGTTCATTTCGTATTCATTTCTGGTGAAATTTTTCGAGTGAGATTAGGTAGAATTCAATTTTATTGCTCTACCTGTGGGAAAATTTCATGTACAGTGTTCATTCTTATGTTGAAAAGGATTCATGATGTCCATGCCCTTTTCACCTTCTTAATCAATCTCTCCATTTCTTGTTATGTTTCATAGTTCATTTCATATTCATTTCTGGTGAAATTTTTCGAGTGAGATTAGGTAGAATTCAATTTTATTGCTCTACCTGTGGGAAAATTTCATGTACAGTG
>APFE030422961.1:0-14271 GCA_000404065.3 Pinus taeda | reverse complement strand
AGTTCTATGTTCAAAGCATTTTGGATCTCTGCTATTCCTGCATTTGGGTGATCATTTGAGTGCTTGATATAACACGTCAACGTGCAATCCTGCAGCGTGCTCACCAATGTAGCCTTCTTAATGTTATCATTCGTAACCCCTTGTGCTTCCCACACTGCTCTTACCACGAACCATAATTGATTCGGGTCCTCATTTCCTACTCCTCTGAATTTGGGTAGCTTAATCGCACTTGCCATACTGAACTACTAGTTTGGTGGAGGTGGTGTGGGCGAAGATGGAGGTGAAGGAGGTGAAGCGAGTGGTGGTGTAAGTGGAGATGATAATTGCGGAATGTGCTGCCTTATCAAACTAACACACTCCTCGGAGAGACCCGAGCAAGCTCTTCCTCGCTCTCTCGTCAAGGTGAAATTAAGGTACTATTTCCTAATTCCCCGCTACCTCTATAGACCTTTCATCTTCGCGTCGTTCCAAACATTAATGTATTCACATCACCCGTTTTTCACATAACAACATATTAATCCATGTATTCAAATATTTTATGTACTTACCTCGTGGTCCCTTGAGAAAATGTCTTTTTGCCTCACTGTAGCTCACAGTGGTGTCTATCGCAAATTCAGTGATAAACCCTCCTATTAGCCAGTCAAGCCAATGGTCCACAGCTCGCGTGCTCTTATCTTATGATGCCTCTAGTTTGCGCACTGACTCTGGAGTCCACACTATTGGTTGATCAAGCCTATACCTTCCCTAGATGTCGGTGAACCTCGCGATCCAATTATATAGCTCAGACAGGAAGGACGTGAAAAAGATTTTGTGGATTTTCGTATATACGTAGTGGTCCAGCCACCTCTTCTCGGATATCTGCGGACTTCTGTTCTCCTGTGTCACAAATCGTGAAGCTTTTTATCCAACCACTCCTCAATTTCTTCCTTTGTAGGGTTCGAATGGCATGACATCAGACATCCCTTAGGCAGATTCCGGTCCCTACAATGAAACCATTTATTCACTTGATGGGTCTGACCTAGGTTCAGAAGTGATTTAGCCAAACTAATCTCAAAATTACCGGCCCTTTCGGCAAGAGTCCGTGGTTTGTGGACTACGGTCTCACCTGAGGTAGTATGGGACAATTCTAGAACCAGGTTTCCACACCCTAGGGATGTCTTGATGAGGTTTTAGGAAGTTCTCGAGCCCAACCTATGCGCCTGTGCTGCTTCGCGCATTTATCTAACCTTCACGACGAGTGCGACTACTTATGCACAGCGCTGTAAAGAGCGTGAAGATGTGCTATCTAGATCTTTGATCTTCACTATGCTATTATTATAGATCTTGACTTATTTGTATGTACCTAATATTATTATTAACCATTCAACATTCATACCAAGTGCGTGCAATCATGAAACCATAAAGCAATGAATAAACATGACAAAAGCATAAACACACAGATCTATGAGTAAATGCACAATATTCCAAAATCAACTTATCTTTATTAATCCTTTGTTCAGATACAATCCCAACTCTGCCCTATGGACTCTACCAGGCCTCTGTGCATACAGCTGCAGACTCTACTAGGACTCTACGCACACAACTGCAGAGCCTCTTCCTACTACTACAACCCAAGACTCGGACTTATAGACTCAAAGCTTAATCCCTTAATCAAAACCCATATTACTTCTCAAGACTCAAAAAACTGCCTTCTACACTTAGAGCCTCACTCTATTTATACATTCCCATGGTCCGCGGATCATTGGTATGCCAACACTTTCTATATTAAATTACATTATTTTAGGGAGGACAACCCTAGACTCTTGCCCTATGTGCCCGCATTTTGCATGGTCTTTATATTACATTGACCAAACTTAGGCTTTAAGCCCCAAAAACCTGTTATGGGGGGAATCTGTTGCCCAGCATGTACACAGAGACTTCTGTAGATTTTGTGGAGATCCAAAAACAAATTATATTGTTGTGTCATTATTTGAAGTGTTATATCATCAAGTCCATACAGAATGTACCAATTATTATATTACGGATTGTGAGTATATTTAAGCACAAAGTTAGTGCAAATTGATTACAAATTTGTAAATGTGGAACTTATATAATCCTGAGAAGTATTAGAGCTGCTAAAACTTTCAACCATGAAGCCCAAATAAGAGGTATGTTACCAATTTAACCTTAATTACTCCATCAAGAAATATGACTAGAAATTAGAGCGAATCTTCAAAGCTGTTTTAGTGGATGCAATAACTCAGATCAAAGAGGCATTCAAAGAATATTATGTGATAACTGAAGCCTTTATACAGTAAACATTCGCCATCATGAATAATTCACAACAAATGCCCAAATATTCTAAGACTTGATTTGATTTTAAATGTAATGAAATCCGGCTTAAGAATGATATTTCCAATCTTATACCCTTAGCTATCAATATTTTTAATGGATAGTTTGAATCATTGTAATATGAACAATATGTTGCCATGAAATATTGATGTAATAAACTAATATGGATTCTTAAAAGCACCATTCAAAGCATGAATCATCACCTATACCACCCGAGAAGTTGCAACATTAAGCGAACGATTGAAATTAATTTTGCAATGATTCAATGTATACAGGGTGCCGTAATCTGATTTAATTTAACCAACAACAACCACACTAAAACATCTACATAATTAAATCAGCTTCAGATCTCATTCAAGCATTAATAAATTGTTCTTCTATTATGAAAAGCCAAGTGCATAGAAGAATAAGATATTAAAACAATTAAAGTTGAGCACACATTTACCCAAAAGCTGATGTAATTAGTGCTTGGGGTCATGACACCTAGAGTGAAATCCATGACTACAAATTGTCCATAATGTACTGCCACCCTCTATTACCTTAGTCAAATTTGAAAAATAGGCAATCTAGGTCAAAGATGTGGCAATAAATTCTAGATGGTTGGATATAAGACAAGATTCTAGATAGACCACCTCAGCTAAATGAAAAATTAGAGAGGAGAATTCTGAGTATAAATGAAAATCCAAAATGACCTTAATAGCATACAGGTGCAAGAGGACCTGCAATAACAAGGCATGGTGATATATTTGTGGCACGTTATAATGGCAAAGAAGTGTGAACCCACGTGGGCGCCTGTGGTTGCTTCTTATATATGCCGTGCAGATTGAAATGAATGAGAATCATTCAAGAAGCCAAAACCACGCATCAGTGTAGCCCCTGCGCCTGCACAAGGACAAGGGAGGAGCAAGGCAGATTCACTCCAGGATGGAATTTAATTGAATTGATTGCATTGATGTGCTATGAATGGAAAGCTGGAAATTTAGACACGAAGACACCTTGCGAATAAATTTGGAATTCCAGAGCTTGTGAAGAAACGCATCCCATCGGCATTGGCATGTCTTGCCATAAGAAATCTACGCAACTGAACCTTGAAAGTTGGCAATCCTGCCAATAAAAGCAACTGGGTGTCTAATAATATACTCAATAAATCATGTGCTAAACTAACAACATTTCTATTTTGGGAATTCGAAGAGTATCTCGATGCAAACAATATATGGATGACAAATTGTGATACACAACTATATTAAATTAAATATAAATTGCATCTAGAAAAGTCAAATTGTATGGTGCTGATGACAAATTGAGATACACGGCTATATTAAATTAAATATAAATTGCATCTAGAAAATCTCGGTGCCGAGATAACTTTTACTTTTTCACTAAACCTTTGAATCTACCTAATTTGGAAATTAGGTACGCAAATCATTCAAACTATAGAAACTTATTCAAATGTTGGTAAAGATCTAATCCAAACTTATTCAAATGTTGGTAAAGATCTAATCCATAATCTTCAGAGATAGGATAATATTTAAGGAAAATTTGGAAATTTTCCTATATGTCCCTATCGGTAACTATGGAAAATTGTTGCCTTTGCTACCAGCGTAACTAGTCTTGCTTCGTTTGTTGCCTTTCCACAAACAGTTATAATAAAAAATATATATATTTAATTCATTTATATGAAATCTAAATTATTATTTTTATATTGATATGGATAATTTATATATTATGTTTTAATAGGAAATTAAAAATTAACAATTTTTTTAATGAAAATTTATTACATCATGAATGATTTATAAAAATTATTATTAAGATTGACTTTTTTTATATAGGTTTTTTTCATAAAATTTTAAATAAAAAATTATAAAAATCATTAGATTTTACTTATTTCCCCTTTACTTCTAAAAAATCATAAAATTAAATAAAATAAATAAATCAATTAATAAAGTTAATAATAAATAAATAATCATAAAATAAATAAAAGGGATAAAAATTAAAAAAAAATAGTAACTAAATAAATTGAGAGAAGTTACTAAAAAGCTCATAATAAACCTCAACCAAATTAAATTTTAACAAATAAATATATTTAAATAATAATAAAAATTGAATTCTTAAGATTAAAATAATGATAAACAACAAATTTTGTTGGTGAAACAAAAACTAATCAGCACTCAAAGGCAAAACTAACCATGCTTGAGTGTATAATAATAATGCTACTATGTTTATGTGTAAATTGTTACTATTATTTAGTCTAGTAATCTATAAAATATCATTATTATTTAACTTAGTATCATGTCTATGTGTGATATTATTATAGTAGTACCCCATATATATGTCAGATATTATTATAGCTACACTTTTTATTATTAGACACTTTACCACTTTATTAATAGTGGGTGTTTCAATTTTTTATAAAATATTATGTCAAGAATTTGGGAAAAACTATTTCTCTGTGTTGGTTTTGGAATGGTTTATAATTTAAAAAAAAAAACAAAAAAACCATGTATAATGTTTAAAATTGTAATATTAACTCGCTAATTTTGATGAATTGATGTTCTAATTGCCATTATTATTATTTAAATTTTTTTATAATATATTTTGATGAATTGAGGTTATAATTGCAATTATTATTATTTAAGTTTTTTAATGAAAAAATTTATATGTCTATATTTATCCATATATTATTACTTCAAGTAAGGGAAAAATTCAAAAATGAATATTTATCATAAAGTATAGAAATTTTGATGAACATCACTAATTTGTAAAATGTAAATTATGTAATATTTGGTAAAATATTTTGTATTTATAAAATTTAGGTAATTTTTAAGCTAAAATAATTTTATCCTATAAATTTTTGGTGAATAATTTTTAGAAAAGAAAATGAAAATTGGAAAATCATTGTTTTTGAAAAAGAGTGGAAAATTAACATATTTGCAAAATTTATGTCCTCATCTTTTCTCTATTTATATTCATCTCAAAAGTATAGGACATACATGTATTCAAGTCTACTTGTTACAGTAGATGTTAATAAAACAACATTTTCTTGTAGATGAAAAAATAATTAATATGAAATTTTAAAGAGTATGATGTTTGAGATTACTCCTATAAATCTAACATATAAACCTACTTAACCTAGCATGACCTACCGAAATAATAAAACAACATTTTCTTGTAGATGAAAAAATAATTAATATGAAATTATAATGAGTATTATGTTTAAGATTACTCTTATAAACCTAACATATAAACCTACCTAACCTAGCCCGACCTACCCAAATAACTTATTCTTTCATAATGAAACCAACAATTATAAAATATTATTAGTGTTGCCATAAATATGACATAAGTTTGAAAGTTAGTGTTTGCTTCTTTCCTTATTCAATGTGCAATAAGGTTTTACTGGTTTATTCATTCAAGGTTGTTGAAACCTCAAATTGTCCTCAAATTTTGACATATTTTCTCTTCTTTCCATCTATTCCATACTTGTTTTCGACATCTTTACAGGTTATAAGATCATTTGGGTCATCCTCAACTATAAAATAAGGTATCAAACATTTGTAGCTCATAATCCAGATTTTCCTTATGAAAATGACTGAAATATTGCTATGGCTACCTACATGTGCAATTTCTGTAGCTAATGATAATTTATGCAACTCAGTCCATGGTTATATAGTTTCGAGAGACTTTCAACAAGAACAAAAGATGTGGACAGATGCCAAATGTTGAAGATAAGGAAATCCACCTATCAAGCTTATTCAAAATATCATAAAGCTCAAGGATTTGATTGGTCAAAGTACAAGTCAACTCCGATCTATTCATGTGCAAGGTTTTGAGGAAAATAGTTTCAACAACATGCGAGCATGGAAAAGCATGGCATCAATTGACCAAACACCTAATTTCAAATTCTTGATGTGTAGATGAAGATATTTCTCATGATTTGCTATGTACAGATGAAATAATGAGAAAATCAACATCTATTTCAATTTAAACACCTAGTTGTCACTTAGTGAAATTTCCTTTCGACACGTATTTCTTTGGTTGTTAAAGATTAGCAACGTTGTAAATATTGCCTCAAATTGGAAGATGTGGACAATCAAGAATTCTAAGTTTGTACTTGCTGAGATCCAAGACTTTATTTTTAGCTAATACAATACTTTGTTCCAGACTTGAGTTACAAATTTGTTGGTCACTAGTTTAATTTGAGCTCATATTTACCTTGCACTCAATAGGAGGCCCCCCTAAAGAGTCGTAAGATAGTTTAATTATTCAATTTTATTCCTTTTTAGAAGTCGTTTCCATTTGATCTGCAAATGTTTTGTTATTTGTTAATGTTCTTTTTTTAATCTTAGTTACTTATTATTGGTTTGTTTGCATAGGTTGAGCACTCATAATCAAAATAGAAAAAAAAACAAATATATTTCCTTAACTAGTTTATTGTCTTACAATTTATTCTTAGTCTTAGATTTAAGTTAATGTTTCGATTATCTCTAATCATAGCAAACACACAATAGTAATCTATAATATTTGTAGTCTAGACTTGAATCACTGCTTTGAAGTTCATTTCAATTTTGTTTTCTATTTAGATTTCTTCAATATCTTTGTAGAATAGAGTTAATTCCAAAAGCACTCAAAATAGATTCATTTCCAAGAAAGAGTAGAATAGATTTATTTCAAGTCAAGTAACATAGATTTTTGATTTCGTTTCAATTCTATCAATTAAAATAGTCCTTCAATTTAGTTTAGTAGCATAATATTTTCATTCTGCGAGACTTAATGGATTTACAAATTTTGTTCTTAGACTAAATTTTTAGTTCTTTGCGTTTTGATTTAAACAAGTCTTATAGAAAGAAAATGTGTATATATTTGATGAAGGGAAAATCTTGAATAAATCATATTTACAACTTGTGTTTGAATTTGATAGATTAGAATTTATTTTCTTGATAAAAAGTAAACATCTTAGCATATATAGTGCACGTGCACTTCACAAGTACATGAACCTTAGTTTGACAATTTAATAACGCAATTTAATTATCAATTAAATTCTTAGCAAATGTACAATAAGATTGTTAGTTGGTTTGTTCCCTTTAGTTCCCTCTTTCTATTATGAATCTCAATAATTTAGTGCAAAAAATGCTAGTATTGATGATCTCACTAGAGAAATGGGATCTGCCATGATGGTTACAACTACAAGTAATACATCTGATTAGAATATTTGCAAAAATTTGGCAAGCACTCATTAGCCGAAAGATGTTAGCATGTGAAGCTACCATGAATGGATTTCTACTAGATTCTTATTACATAGAATGACCTCCTTTGCTAGGTCCCTATAATACTAGTGCAACTCCCATATTGTTATTTTTTGTGTCCTATGTAGCCCAAATATTGTTATTGTTATGCCCTTATACTATTATTATTATGCAGGCCCTAATATATTGTGACCCTTTATACTCCTATATATACAAACGAGGTCCTGTCATTTGTATCATCCAAGATTTTTTCATTTATGTGATGTAAAGGAGGTTATCCCCTCAAAGAAGCTTATATTCAAGTCATTGATCTATATTTTCGTAATTTTTGTGATTAGGTTACATAACAGTTGGTATCATATCTATGAATTTAAGGGTTTCGTTGCTTAAAAGAGGTCATATTGGAATTTTCTCTATACTTTTTTTTCTATGAGGCTTCATAAACTCAAATTTAGACTACGTGGAATTGAAATCTTGATGAACTTCGTGTAAAAATTACAAATATTGAATCGTTATATTTTCAGAGATATGGTCCGAAGAAGTTAGGGTTTCTGCATGCTTCATAATTCAATCTCAAAAAGTGACCTTGGGAAAATCATCATAACTTTCTCTTCGAGCATCAGATTTGAATTTCATAAAACATGATTCAAAATGTACAAACTGTAGTTTTGTTGCATCAATTGCAGGGCTGAAGGTTGAAGCAGTGACACGTGGAATCTCGTACACGTTTTCTCTACTGAACCAACTCATAATCATGTCATCATGGGAGATTTGGACTAAATTTATCTTGAAGAATCCTATAATGGCCTGACATATGGCATTAGAAAGAAGAGTCAAACTTATACCATAGGACAAAATTTCAGACCTTGGGATGTTGAAATTATAGAGATATAATAGTTTCAAGATCATGCTCTAAAAAGGAGGAAAAAAATGTGTGTATTCTTTTAAATTTGCATAACTTTTGTTTGAAAAATTAGTAAAAAATGATTCAAAGGTTATAGTAAAGCACAAATATCATTATTTGGTTCCAATATGCGTCAAAACATGAAAATTGATACTCACAGTAAGCAACCAAAAATATGTACTACGACGCATGAAGAAGAGGAAGAAATGCAACATGATATATCAAAATTATGTGACTAAGTGCAACAACTTTTTCTCTAGTAAAGAGTAACCAAAAATGAAATGGAAGCTAAGATGGATGGTTTGAAGAATGGTTTAAAAGTAGGCATGAAAGGTTTGAAGGATGGATTAAAATCATACATGGAAGCTAAGATGGATGTTTTGAAAAATGATTTAAATGCAGACATGGAAGGTTTGAAGGAAGGTTTGCCAAAGTTACTACAAGAAATGCTTCCTAGTGGTAACAAGGTACTCCATGAAAATCAAGATGAGGGAAAAAGGAATATGAAATATGATTTTAGAGACTCTAACATTGGGTTTAAGAACAACCACACTCCAAAGATTGACATGAGCAAGTTTGATGACAATGATCCAGTAACATGGATACTACAAATGGAGAAATTCTTTGATCGAGATGATATGCAACACACACAAAAGGGACACATTTCAACTTTATATCTAAAACCCAATTAGTTTGTGTGGCATCGATGATTTTTTTCTTGTAAATCACTTGTAACCTATTCATTTTTTATAGAAGAATTGATAACACATTATGAGGATACAAGGAGAAACATCTTTAGCCAATTAACAAATATCAAACAAAAGGGCTCAATGGCAAAGCACATTAAGGAATTACAAATATTTCATATCAAGGTTATTGATATTCCCGAGGAGAATATGATTGATGTATTCATAGGGACTTTGAAAGATAATATCCAACATGAGGTTCACCTTTGGGAACCTAAGTCATTAGAGAATGAATTTAGCGTGGCAAGAAAAGTTGAAAGTAAATTTATGGAAAAAAGAAGGTCTACAACTCATAATTATAAATATGGAAGTGTTGTCTCTCATAGACTTTCAAAACCTACAAGACCACAAAAACCGGAGGAAAAAAGAGAAAAAAGGATTTATTACAGTTGTGATAGAAAATACACTAAAGGTCATAAATTTGTTGAGAAGAAATTATTTTATATAGATAGTGAATAGGAGGAAGAAAAGGAACAATAAGCATCAAAGGAAGTAGATATACACCTATAACCAACACCAGGGGTTGAAGAATAAAAATTGAATCTGACCATATCTTGTAATGCATTGGCAGGAATTATCACTCAAAATATCAATATAGAAGGATATATCCAGAAGAAAAAGGTAATTGTAATGATTGATTTAAGTAGTACCCATAATTTTATTCATTGTAAGATAGCCAACGATTTAAACTACTTTCTATACCCAACACTAGAGTGTCAAGTGATGGTTGCAGATGGTGGAACTATAAATTGCTTAGGGAAATGTCATAATATCAATCTAACCATGGGGAAATATGTATTGAATAGTACAATGATTGCCATTACAATGGGTGGTGTTGATGTTGTATTAGGAGTGAGATGCTTACACTCTTTGGGGATGATAGTTTTTAATTTTCAATAACTTTTTTTGAAATTTTTCTGCAAACGAAGGGAAATTGAATTATGGGGTATCAATGGGAATCATGGTAAGATAATCAACTCTAATGACATGAAAAGAAATTTGATGAAGGAAAAATGAGGTGTAATTACACAATTATGCTCACTAGATGCTTACACATCTAAGTCTCCAATTTCTCTAGATCTCCAAAGATTCCTTGACCATCATATCAAGGTATTTGAGACTCCCGAGGGTCGTCCAGCTATTCGTGATCATGATCATGCTATTCATTTGATTCCAGGAAGTGTTCCGCCAAACATCGGACCTTATAGCTATCCCTATGCCTAGAAGTGTGAAATTGAACATGTGGTTGTAAAAATGCTAGAGGTTGGTATAATTCAACATAGCCAAAGTTATTTCTCTACTCTAGTAGTATTGGTACACAAGAAGGATGGATCATGGCATATGTGTCTGAATTATAGGGAGCTCAAGAAGCTCACTATTAAAGATAAATTTCCCGTTCATGTCATAGATGAGTTGTTGGATGAATTACATGGAGAAATTTACTTCACCAAGATGGATCTTTAGTCAAGATATCATCAAATTAGAATGAAGACTGAAGACATTCCGAGAACAACATTTAGAACCAATGAAGATCATTATGAATTTTTTGTCATGATTTTTTTCCTTACTAATGCACCTTACACATTTCAAGGTTTAACGAATTCCATTTTTAAACCCTTCTGTAGAAACTTTGAGTTAGTATTTTTGGATGATATACTAATCTAAAACAAGTCTTGGAAGTATCATATTCAACATGTTGACAGGGTGCTCAAACTATTATAGGAGAAAAGATTGTCTGAAAAAACCTCCAAATGTTTCATTATGGTAAAGGAGGTGGAACATTTGGGTCATATTGTATCTCATAAGGGTGCTAAGGTAGACCCTAACAACATTAAATCCATTAAGGAATGGAAAATCACCACAACTTTAAGGAATCTTTGAGGATTTCTTGGGTTGACAAGGTATTATGACAAGTTTGTTAAGAATTATGGGAAAAGAGAAGAACCTCTAACAAAATAATTGACGAAAGATGCATTTTCTTGGGATCCAGAAGAAACTAATTCCTTTGAACATATGAAAGCGGAAATGTGTCAAGCTCTAGTCTTAGCTACACCAGACTTGACAAAAACATTTATTATGGAATGTGATGCCTCTGAAAATGGAATATGTGTTGTTTTAATGCAAGAAGGAAGACCTGTTGCCTTTGAAAGTTGTTAAATAAATGGAAACAATTTACACAAACCCATGTATGAGAAGGAAATGTTAGAAATTATACATGCCCTGAAGAAATAGAGTCCTTACCTATTTGGAAGACGATTCAAGGTAAAAAAAAATCATGATAGTATTAAATAATTCTTGGAAAAAAGGTTAACTTCAGAAGAGCAACAAAATGGGTCACAAATATGTTGGGTTATGACTTTGAAATCATCTACAAGAAAGGGAAGAAAAATGTTGTTGCAGATGTACTTTCAAGAAAATATTAGGATGTGGAGGCATTAATTTGTGCCATTTCTATTATCCAACATGATTGGATAAATGAAGTTGTGCTCACTCACTGCAAAATATGTTTTCAACTATGAAAAAAGTGTTAAAGAGAATTGAAGTTTGAAGCCACCTTCCTAGGCCACAGAATCTCTCAAAGATTAATCAGACCCTCTCCATTGCATAGTGCTTGGAATAAGCTTTCCAACGGTATATGGAAGTCCAAAAGTGGACGTCTCAATCAGAAGTTAGAGCAAATTTAAACTGCCCTGAGAAAGCCTAGAAAGCAAAGAAAAAAAGACAAGGTAAAGGCTCATCACAATCACAAATTGGTAGTTTTTTATGGAGTAGAATCTGGAAATGCAATGATATCAGCAATCAGCCGATCATTGATATCGCAAATAAGCTATTAGCGGGACCAAGGCATAGTGCAAATTGCAATCGGTGGTCGGATAGCCCATGGCACATAGCACATCGATGATTCATAAGGTAGAGCACCGACATCACATATCGGTGATCAGAGGCACAAAGGGGTGCACATAAACACAGAGTCCTCACCACCATCAAATGTCGATATCGTGGGAATCCCCGAAGATTGGGATTTTAGTGTTAAAGTGCCGAGAGGGCCAAAAAATGATTAACAAATAAAATCAAAGAAAAACCAAGGGCAGATGAGCCCTTTTCTCTCTCTTCTAGGGGGCCACATGGTAAAATACCATTGGCCCTTATAAATGACCTGGCGGTTGACACCATCATGATGTGGTAGTTGTTAGTGTCTAGGTAGGGGTGATTTATCTACCTTATTCCGACATTAATCTTATCAATCTGGGTGCGTATCCTTTCAAGGCAACGCACAAGGTATATGCAGGGGCAGACGTGTAATCCTTCCCAACCAAGGGTTCGTGGTTTCAGTTAGGATGCTTGAGAAATTTCGATGGATTTCTTCCTCAATCTGCTGATGAGTATCAAGCATCTGCCCCTAGTCGTTCTTGAGGTTGAGGATCCTATTAATTTTCCAGCGTTGGATCATAGATTTGTGGTAGAAAGAAGTATTTCTCTCCCCCTCTTTGAGCCATTGGATCCTAGATTTTTGTCACCAAAGGATCTCTTCCTGAGTTGCTCTTATCTCCCATTCTTTCTAAAGTTCCATTTCTGTTTTCTTTGTTTCCTCTGTTAACCCATTCTGGATGATTGTTTGTTGAAGAGATTTCATTTTTGACTCTATAATCTTTTTCTTCGAGGTAATAGCTCCGAAGGTTTCTTGGTTCCATTTTTTTAATTCTTGCTTGATGAACTTAATTTTTTGATGGAATCCTTTCATCTTGCTTCCTTGAGGGGGAAAATATTTGGTCCACGATTCTTTGATTTTGTCATGGAAATCCAGGTGGGAAAGCCAGAAAGCTTCAAAGCTGAAGGGGGCATTTTTTGGTTTTAAAGAGATCTGAAAGGTAAGGACAATCGGCCAATGTTCTAGCCCTGCCTGCAGAGCGATGATGGCCTCCGTTTCTAGAGATGAAAGGAAAAGGTATTAAGAGAGAAGAAACCTATCTAGTCTATAAGAAATTTGACGCTCTCCCCCTCTCCTATTGTTCCAAGTATGGATGCCACTTTTGGTAGGGGTATTTATGAAGTTCGGATAGTCAATCATACCGTGGAAATATTAGGAGTATGAATCAAGATGACGAAGACCTCCCCTTTTCTCATCCATATTTAGGATCATGTTGAAGTCTCCTATCAGAATTTGGGACTTATGATCAATAGGCTGGAGATAGATTTTTAGATGATTGAGCTAGGCCAACCTTTCTTTGACCGAATGAGGCCCATAGACATTTCTAATGCATATTTTATTTTTGGTGCCTATGATCTGAAGGATGGTTATTAGGGCATGCCTTGAAGCAAACGAGTCAATCAAATGAAACCTGGAGTCCTTCCAGAAAGTGGCTATGCTTCCAGTCGTGCCCTGAGCAGCTATGGGAAAATGGCTGTATTGTTTTCTAAAACAAGTCTGTTGTATGTTCATCATTTCAGACATGCCCCTTTTTGTTTCTTGCAATAAAAGAATGTCTGTTTTTCGTGAGATTACTTTGGACTTAAGAATCCTTTTTTTGAAGGGCTATTGAGTCCTCTTATATTCCAAGATGTGCAATTCATGATAAAATGTTGGGGGTGAAAGATAGAACCTTTACCTTGCCCACATTGATCAGGCTCAGTCCCAGCTCAACCAGATGTTGACCTTCTGTTTTTCGGCCTCTTCTTTTAGGCTGACATTTAGTGATTTGATTATTGGCCTTGAGATTTGTTTTGATGCCACCAATTGGTTGCTTCCCCCCTTGGTTTGATACTCTCTTTTTTTTTGGAAGTTCTCTTGCAGGATGTATGCTTCTTCTATACGTTTGAGGTGGTCTTTTGGAATACCCTCGAATCCTTTTGAGGTCCATTCCTTTGAAAGTTTCTGCAGATCCATTCCCATAAAAATTTCCTCTATTGTTTTTTCCTATGAGGTGGGAAGCTACTGTGTGTAGTCCATTTCCGTTGCTTCTTGAGTTCCCTGTTCAGTTGTGGATGGGTTTGTGGTGTTTTCCTTCTGTGTCCATTTCCTTGTGCTGATCTGGAATTTGTTCTATGT
>APFE030422957.1:12065-30877 GCA_000404065.3 Pinus taeda | reverse complement strand
AATAATTTTCCTCTAGTAATTATTATTCAAACATTTTCAAAAACCAATAAAAATTAATGAGAAACAACATTATATTCACAAAATTGCTAGGTAATCATAACTTTCTTTTCCTTTCCCTTTAATAAAAACCAAAAATATTTGTGAACTCGATAAATGCCCAATTATGAATAGAAGTTGATTAAGCATCTTTATGACAAATAAAAAGGTTAATACATATTGACAATGCCAATGCTTATTGCTATGAATGATAGTTTAGATATTTTTAATCTAAAATTATGATATAAATGTATTATATCAAAATGCGGAGGAAAAAGTCTATTTCAACTAATTTTAAATTAATTATAATAATTTATATTAAAAAAAATATCATATTATTTTATTAAAAAATTTAATTATATTTAATGTTAAAAGTAATGTTGGGAAATTTATTTTTGGAAAATTTTTGAAAATCATTTTAAAATGTTGAAATAGTAAAATTAAATAGATTTTATTTTTCTATTTTTATTTTGTGTTTGATAGATGAGTAGGTAGATACTATTATAATAATATTTATGATTATATTATAACTGGTCATGTCATTAGGGTGATTTAAATGTGGGTGGTGAAGATAACATTCATTCCATTTAACCTTTGAGATAACCTTAATTGAGAAGTTTATATATCATTATATTTTTTCAATATTTAAATTGCATTTTGAAATGCATAAATTATTTAAATTCTAATGCTAGTGTAGTAGAATACAATTTTATGCCAAGTAATTATTTCGTAATGGTTTTCAAACAATATTTCATGCCTTTGTTATCATTGAATTATTACATTTCAGAAAATGTCAATAATAAATATAATGGAAATAGTAAATATCACTCAAATAAAACCATGCACAAGAAATAAATAATTTTACTCTTGGAAACCCAACTTACAAAAAAATCCAACAAATTTTCTTACCAGAAATTATTCTTCAGCAAAGTTCACAAATCAACAATTTGCCTAAAAATATGTACTAATAATCCAAATCAAATACTAAACAAAACTGATGTGAAATTTTACAACTAAACACTAGTCAAACTAGCCAAAATATGCAGAATATAATGCTGGTCAAATAGTCACATTATGGTCAAATTTTAGGCTTGCGGTGAATTGCGGTAAACCCTCTGGTTTGTGGTCGAATTCTTGTGGCCAAGAATCACGTCCAACCGTCCTACAGTTGAAAAACTTATGGTTAGTTTGTGGTAAAATTCAATCAATGCCCTTTTTTCAAATCTGATCCATCTCTACTGTCAAATATGATCAAAGATCTGGTCAACTTGGCCTTCTTTTTCTCACGCATGTAGCTATTCAAGAGAGATAAAATGTTGATGAGGAGAGGCAAAAATTTCTCTTTTTTCCTCATCAATTGAGATGCCACATCATCTATTTATACAAGTTGAATAGGGTGTGACAACCCAAAGGGAACATCCCTTCACTTGCTGGTTGACTTGAATTTTATGGGCCAAATTGATTTAATAAATATAAAATTTATATAATTATTCTAGGCCAACTTGAAGACTTTTTAGCCATATGAAAATATCTCTCAATGCTACACAAAAATCAACACTCCTGAGAAGTATTCTCCTTAGCTAAAATTTCTTCTCCATAAGAAAAGTTCATGAGCTTGCTATGCTGATGTATTGCTTCATCATCATCATCATTCATATATATATATATATATATCACTCCATCCCAGAGTAGAAAATGTGAGTATCCTAAGTCATTTACCCCTAGCCAAATTAACATGGCTCTAATGGAAGAATATTTTCCCTATTTTGCATTTTCCATCGGCTATTCACCCCAAGCCAAATTAGCATGGATTCATGTGTGAATGTATCAATGTATCCTATTCAAATGAGCATAACCTTAGCCAAATCAACATGGCTGTATGTGAGAAAGTCTACTGCAATCGTGCAAGCATTAACACTCTAGTCATTCAACCCTAGCAAAATTAGCATGGCCCAATAGGTGAATGTATCATTCTCCCCAAGTCAAATTAGCACGACTCTATGGAAGAATGTATATTACATTCTGCAAGTTGTAGTAACATCAACACTCCCTCTTAAAGAGTGATACATTATGCATCATGCCAAGCTTTTCTCCAAAGTATACCAACTTCACTCAAGACAAAGACTTGGTGAGAATGTCCACAATCTGCTCATCTATGGATATGTAATGGAGCTTCACTTCTCCATTCTTCACCATGTCTCATACCATATCCAATTGTACCATGTAGATACATCAACACATGATTTTTCGCATGCCTCAACTCAACCATAAACTGGCTAACTTCCCTCTTTTGATCCATTACCATAATTGCTTTCTAGTTACTCTAACTGGGTTCTCCCTCTAACACTGAAGTATATTCTCATGTGGTAATCATGGCTACTCCCTTTGTCACGAAAATAAATCATCCTACCATTATTTCTCCTTTTGTCACTAAAACATACCCTGTTGTTTGGCATGGTCCCCTGATAGAATGAATTCTTCTTGTAGAGACCTCTTGTCTTTGAGCATCTTACTTGGAAATCTCAACCCATGACATCCTCCTGGAAGGATGCTCCTTCCACTTGGTCTGACTGTCTACTCCCTTTTAACTAGAAGCTCTTCTGGTCATTTGGCATGGTCCTGAATGTCCTAACAATTTGTACAATCCTCCATTTCTAACTCCAATCACTCATGTTGAGTTTATGCTTGAGCCCTTAGGCCATAAGATAAATTTTCCATCTAGCAACTAGAGAAAAATTCTCCTAATTGTCCACTCCCTCTTTCAGGGAGAACTCTCTTACCACAAACCTTTCTTTGTACTTCTCGAATCTACCATTTGCTGCATTATTCATTACCTTCATAGCCTCCACAATGGACCTGTTCTTCCTTTTCCGCAAACCTTATTCGGGCAACCATGGAAAAATAAAAAAATTATAACCAAGTAATCATTTTATGATATCCAAAGCATACAAAATGAATGGACAAGAGGTTGACCAAAAAAATTCAAAAAGGAGAAAAGAAAAAAATATGATTGGAAGTACTCATATCTTGATCAAGGAATAAATTAATGAGGATTGTAGGGAACTGTCAACTCCCTGTTGAATCTTGCATTATTGCAGAAAATAATTGATGTCCTTGGAAGCATCTTTCTTCCAGTATATGACCTAAAAAATATTGAACTTCTTCCTTGGTAAGTTATCTGCATAAGCCTTAAATTCCCAAATCCCATTGAAGATCTCATCCTTGATATTCATGAGAGAAATCATCAATGAATTTCAAAATAAGTCCTCTTTCTAAAGCCCATATGAAATCTTATCAAGTTTATGTTCCTTTGTCTTCTTTCGAGGTTGATGTTCATCATCATTGTCAACATGATATGTGGATGCACGTTGTTCTTCCTTCATTTTCTTTTGAGGTCACTAGGAGGCATAATGTCCAAAATCATGACAATTGAAGCACCTAATATCTGACATATCTTTCTTCTTCTAATCCTGAACTGGAGCGGGACTTCTACTTGTATTCTTATTCTTTCCAAAATTTATTCTTCCTTTTCCTTTCCTTACACGAGCTGCATGGGTTTGAGTTTCTTCATCCCATGGTTCCTGCAAATTTCCCTTTGACAACGATATGGCCTCCTCTTGGACTCAATCAATCCATAGCTTATCAAACTTGGGCAACTTTTCTTCTATGTAAATTCCTTGAATGAATGGATCCCATTAGAAGGATTTCCATTTAAAGTCACCGTAACAAGCCTTGTATAATCAATGGTATCTTGAGGATCCAAGTTCATCGCTTAACTGAGAGACTTTCATAAGATAAGAGACAACAAAATATGAGATAGCCATCATGACACTATTAAGTTAATGCTTCAAGATTAGCTTCCAGCTAGTGTTGTCACTTTGGAACAATCCCACCAAAGCATCATACACTCCTTTGGTAGTCTTCAACTCAAAAACATGTAGAATCAAGTGATCCTTTATAGAATCCATCAAAATTTTCTTAGCCTTGGCTTCATTTTTCTTATGCTTTTCTTTCTCCTTAGCTCTCTCTGGATCTGGAATGACTTCACTCACATGATCCTGAAGGCCATTTTCTTCCAAGATAAGAAGTATCCTACTCTTCTTATATTTGAAATTAGTAGCACCATCCAACTTGTTTTTTACTTTAAGACTTGGCACCATTTTGACAAGAAATCTAAATACCAATCATGCTATTGATTATTGTCTCTTAGGCTTACTTGAATGGATGCTCTTTTAACAATGCTCTTACATGTGTTGTAATTCTTAGGCTAGTGCAGTGGAATGCACTTTTTTGCTAGGTAATTACTTCGTAATAATTTTCAACCAACATTTTATGCCACTATTATCATCAAATAATTACACTTTAGAAAATCTCAATGCTAAATGCAACATAAACAATAAAGATCATAGAAAGAAAACCATGTCTAACGTAGACAATAATTTTATCTTGGGAAACCTAATCTTTGGAGAAAAACCAACAACCTTTTTTGGGAGAAATTATTCTTCAATAAAATTTACAATTCAACAATTTGTGTAGAAATTTGTACTAATAATCTAACTCAAATTCCAGTCAAACTTTGTCAAAACTTCCGCAAGTCAATGCTGGTCAAACTATCCAAAACACACCAAAGTTAACGTTGGTCAAACAATCAACTTACGTGATAACTTCAACCTTGTAGTCAGCTATGGTCCACGGTCAAATTCCTATGGTCAAGAGTCTGCACGGCCAAATTCCTATGGTCAAGAGTCTGCACGTGTGGTCCTCCTATGATCAAATTTGTGGTTCGCATGAGATCAAATTTGTGGTTGGCATGAGATCAAATTTAGTCAACGCCCATGCGTCCAAATTTTGTCAATAGTTCCCCTCAAATATGGTCAACTCAACCTTCTTCATCTCACATGTCTTGATATCCAAGAGAGATAAATTGACATGAGGAGAGAGACACATCCCTTCATTGGATAGTTGACTTGACTTTCTTATGTCAACTAGATTTAATAAAAAGATGACATAGGAAATTTACAAAATTCTTTTAAGCCATTTTGAACAAATTAAAAAAAAAAAATAGCCATGTGGGAATACCTCCTTATGCCTCACAGAAATCAACATAAGTTAATACAATAATTACCCTTGGATACTTTGATTGGGTAAATTACACATCTTAAACTTACAATTTCAACAAAGACTTTATTGGATTTCAAATAAAACTGATCAACAAAATCTACCCAAAAAAGATACAAATGTAAAATTATAACATTACTTGGAATGTTTTAGACACACATATGACATTGAAATATTTTATTAATAAACCATATTGTTCACATTAAAATGCTTTTGTGTTATTAATATATTTTTAAGTACATATTAATATTACTTAATTCTATATATTGAAATATTTTATTTATGACCTACATTGAATTTTTATTATTATTAATAATTTTCAAATGCCACATATTAAATTTTATTAAGAAATGAATGAATTATACATCTCATTTTCTTACTCTTATTAGAATGAAATTAAATTTTTTATTTTCAATTATTATGGCCAAGATATATTTAACTAGCTTATTTAAGTCCAATATTGAAATATTAGTGAAAGGTATAAGTATTATATATTTTCACTACACTCAAAAGTTTAATTTAATTTTTTTGAAAGTTGATATAAAATTATGTTACTCCACATGGACATCTAAATAGCTTAATTAGGGTTAAGAGTGAGAGTGAAATATTTTTATCACATTTCTTTCATAGTGGGTTATGATATCAAGTAGTATAGATCCCTCCATGTCAAGAGCCATTGAATCTTTAAGTGAAAACCTATTTTAGAATGCAAAACTTCTAAAAGTATTTGCAGTTTCAGAGATTTGATTCTCTCTACACTTATGGATCCATGGTTAAGATGGATCTATAAAGATAACAAATAAATCACATATATAATTGTTCATTATTTAACTTGCATTTTAAAATGCATTAATGGATTCAATGCCTTTAAAATCCTTTTAGGCACTTGCATTGTGTAGAATACACAACTTAAATTTATAATTCAAACAAATATTTGCTAAATTTTAGACAAAATTGACCTATAAAATATACATAAAACTTTTCTCTCTAGACATTCAAATATTTCATTATAATCTCTCTATTTATAAATTCTCTCTTATATGGATATTTAAATAATTTATTTAATTTTTATATTTAATAATTTAAAAAGTAAAACAATTACATATTTTAATGTGAAAACATTGTTAGTTATTTTATTTATTTTTTTATAAAAAAAATAAATTTATATATATATATATATATATATATTTTAAATAAAGAAACCTATTGGAAGAACAAAGAAAAAAGAAATGAATAAAAAATCATAACTTATTTCATATGATATATTTTTTTGTGTATATACCATTGTTTATCAATAGCACATACACAAAAATCATAACTCATTTCATATGATACACAAAACATGTGATTGTACACAGCAAAATATCTTTTTCACACTTTTAATCACAAATATAATACATATATAGTTGAAAGTAGATCCAACTAATTTCAAATATGAATATGGTTGGAAGTAGATCCAATTAATTCCAAATATGAATATGAGGTTGAAATATTCTCTCAACAAAATCCCAAACCCACTCTAAACTTAGAATGGAAGCATTATGTCCAAGCCCCTCCCTCAATGGTTACATGTTAAATACACAAATTACAATAATAATATTGACCTTTATCTGAGTTGGCTTCACCATCACTTATATCCACTTTAGAATCTTTTAGACACCTCCCTTTCTTCACTACCACAACACAAAAGTCATAAATAAAAAATCATAACATTTTTTTAAATTTATAAATTTAATTAAAATTAATGAAAAATAAATTCTAACTAATTATTAATGACTAATTTAAAATAAAAAAATTCATCCCTACCCACCTAACTGATCACTACCCACTTAACTGATCACTGAAAACACTTAAAGTTAAGATGTAAAATATATGAAATATATTATCCTTCCAGTGTATTATGAATGGATCTGTAAATCACGAACACCAAATCAAAGCATGGTCTCTGACTAAAAACTCTAAGAGTAATCATTTCTGTGAAATCGAAATTGTCATTCAACCTAATCCACCATGTCAGTGAAGTCAGGCCTTGGTAGCCTCCAAAACGCTGAAATGTGTATTTCCAAGTAACGGAACAAATTTTAGTGTAGAGAAGCCTGAGCTTTCAAATAATCTCCTCCACTGTTGCTCGTTCATTTCCCTTCCGTTAGTATGCGCTAGCATAGTCAAACTTGCCACCATTTCTACGTGTTGACTTCGGTTCTGCTCATCCTGTGACACAACGATCTCAACCACTACGACTCTGCCATTCTCAGGCAGAGCTCTGTGACAATTCTCAAGGATTTTTGCGCATCATTCATCGTCCCAGTCATGGAGTATTTGCTGCCAATCCAAGCACCCCCACAGAATTAGACCATGATGCAATTGGAATGCTAGTCCCTTTTTCTTTGTAGAGAATTAATTACCTTCATAAAGATGACATCTCCAGAAGGTACGCTGTGAAACATGTCACCAACCACGTGTTGTACATCTATAAAGTGTAAAATATTCAACATAATAACAGTTTCAATAATAATAAATAAAAAATAAAATTTGAAGATGTTTTTCGACATTTCTATGGAGTATCACAAAAGGAATTTAACTTAATAATCCAAACATCTAACCCTTTTAAATTTAATAAGCCAACATATCAACACAGCTCAGCTTAAATCCACAATATACAAAACCCGATTGCTTCAATATTACACATATTTCATAATACTAATAATATCTGGTTATATTGTTCATAACTTTCTTAGATCCACAATTTCTAGTTATATTGTTAATACTTTTCAGGTATTTTTTTTGGAACGGATTGCGTGTATTAATTTGACATTTCTAACTTTTGAAGTTAATACTCTATACATTTTTAAAGAAAAAAAATGATAAAAAAATAATGTTAACCCCAAAAACTACTCAAAAAGTTAAGCAGCCCATCCTAAAGCTAAACGAGTGATATATAACATAAATCTACATGATACCTCACCTGAAATAGATGGAGCAGTTGCAATCACATTGGGAAGATCAAAGTCAATCCCATGGATGTGGGGATAAGCATTCACGATCTGAGCTATGGCCGCTCCTTTTCCGCCACCCACATCCACAACCCTCAACTTCTCCCCACACTTAAAACCCTCGTAAAAATTTAGAAATGGTATCATCACAATATTGGTAAATGAGGCCATGGCATTATTAATGACGGTGTTCAGATCTGGGTCGTCCATGCAATAAGCCCATACATCTTTGCCATGGGCCTTTGTGAAAGCTCCCTCGCACCCTTCGCCTTGGAGCACGCACTCATGAAAATGGTGCCATGGCGCCATTAATTTCTCGTGGGTTTGCATCAGAAGGAGAGGCACCATACTGCAGGGATTATTTTCGTTCTCGCTGAGAAAGTAACATTGGGCAGTGTGTGTAAGCCCATAATGAAAATCAAGAGGGTCAGAAGAGGTTTGAGATTCAATGAAAATGCCGAGAGTGGAGAGGTATCCGAGAATGCGGGAAAGATAATCGAGATGGGGAGTTTGAGTAGGGAGGTGCGCAGCTATTTGATGAAGGGAAAGAGATGAATCGGGATCGGGGCCTGCGCTCGCAACGATATCTGGAATTTTGAGGAGCACAGCAGATTTGAGAGCGAGGGCGGGAGCGAAAGCAAAGATTAAATCCATAGGGGGAGTAGGGGTAGGAGGGGCCTGCACCTTAGCTTCTTTGTCACCCATTGTATCAGACACCAAAAGAAAACAGGATTGCGCTTCAGATTAGATCAGAGAGGAGAAAGGTTACCGTATTGAAAAGATAATGGATCAAACCTCTTTCCACCAACTTTGATGCAGGCCCTCACGGAAAGGATGTTCCGTGATGCTTTTCAAGATTCCATTTCCACTTTCGTAACATATCATCATTATTGTCAGGTATATTCATCGCTTCCAGCTATGAGTGTCACTGACCAAAGTAAATCCAATCACGAGTTTGGTATAAATGGAAATCATGTGGTTTGGAGAATCATAATCAATTAGAAGGGGTGATTGCTGGTGTTTTTGTTTTTTTGTCCATTTTAGAAGGTTAAAAAATAATAGAAAGTTATTTTTAAGCTTATTTATAAAGTTGTTACAAAATCATTTTAAAAAAATATTTATCATTTATGAAATAGCATACATATCATAAAATTTCAGAAAAAGTTGTATTCCCAATAATTATATATTTGGAAAAGTAGAAAATGGTAAAAAGTTGTAAACTAAAATCTGGAGGCAAGATTTTTAAATGATTCATTTTAAATGGTTACAAGGTCATACAATCATCATCTAAAATCCAAAGTGTAAGCATTTATAATAGTGTATTAACAATGTATTATTAAAATTTATTAAATGTTAATGTTAACACGGAGTTTCTAATGTTAACTACAAAGTGAAGTCTGAGTCTTAGGCTTTATGATTGATGTTTATGAAGTTGTGATGACGTGATAAGAAACCCGCAATCCGTAACAATGTTATGAGATACATAATGAAAGAGGAATCGAACTTGTTTGGCCTTATGTAAGTTGCGGGAAAGACCGCTGGTAGATTTTGCATACAGCATGACACCATGTCATGAATATGCCGAGTAGCTATTTGTTTGTTATTTGAGTGCTATAGAAAAAGCTATAATGGTTTGTTGATTAAGTGTTATATGTGCGAATCCTTCTTACAAGGAAGGAATTGTTCTCCAATTTCCTTACAAATAGTAAATGGATCAAGGAAACTAATTTTCTATGCATGACCACATCTATATATTTATAGAATTCACTATGTCTATGATTATTTTTTATTTTTTATATAAAGTTTAATAAATAAATTTTTTTTAGATCGTTTATTTGTTGGTAGGATGTGGCGCTTTGGTATAGTTCTATATAATTGAATAGCTCTGGTGAAAAGTGTAGTGTATAGTTTCTAGGTGCATCAATTTTTTCCCAATGAAAAAACGTAAGAGACAAGAATTGTAAAATAGAGAATTTAAATCTAGAGAATCATTTATTGTTTTGACATTGCTCTTATTGCAATTGGTTTTTGTAAAATTGTGTAAGTAAAATAGAGAATTTAAATCTAGAGAATCATTTATTGTTTTGACATTGCTCTTATTGCAATTGGTTTTTGTAAAATTGTGTAAATGCTTATGAATGTGTGAAGAAATTAAGAGAATAACACGTAGTGATTACAATGATAGTGTGGAGAAATATATTGTGCAGAGTGCAGAAGTTTCTTTAATGAAAACAATACATTGTGATCACAATGATGGTGTGGAAGAATACATTGTGTAAAGTGCAAAAATACACCAACATTGTGTAAAGTGCAAAAATTTCCTCAATACAATGAAAGCTCAGGACAAAGAAAGCTCCACATAAAAGCTCCCCATAATGAAATGTAATAACACTAATTGCAGATTTGTTCAACCCCCCACCTACGTAAGCGATATGTTCTGACATCATCATTGGATAGAGCAGTAGGATAACAATGTTAGTGCCATTGTCCGAGAGTTTTTGATAAAGGAAAGTCGTAAAAACTCAAAATAACGTTAATTATTATGCTGCAAACTAAAACGAGAGCTGCATAGGCAGCAAGTCCCTGCCAAGAGGTAGTAGTTTCCATCAACTTAATTGACAACTAACTGCAAGTTACAAGTCACCAACTAAGGTAATGTAAAATACGTGTTATCCTTGAAAGGGTTAAATGCTTTAGTGAGGAAAAAGCTAGAAAGGGACAGGTATCAGTGTCATTAATTAAACGAATATAAAAGGAATGCAGAAGGTGCACTGTACTAGTCTACTAGACTAAATGCAGAAGGTGCACTGTACTAGTCTACTAGACTATCTGTTCATTTGTTAAACGATTAGGGAACCATCAGTTAGCACCCTGTGTCGTCTTCAGTATGCGGAAGAGAAGTCTACTAAATGCAGCCAAAAAAAAGTCGTTCTCCAATCATTGTAAAGTAAAATTCCCCAGCAATCTCATATAAGAGTCTGAAATTTAAATTTAACCCACTTTCAATGATGGAATTTTTCTATTATTTGATGATGGAAAGCCTTATTAGTAAAATGAAACTATGACACAAAACTATTAGTTTGGGAAAAAAATCCCAAATTAGCCTGGTAGAACTTTGGTAACCAGCACAATGTCTCCAATAACGTTGGAATTTAATACTGGGAAATTTTTTCATGAGGTTTCTAGTGATCTTGTTGAAGAAAAATGGTATCTTGAATTTACATGTAGTTAGAGATCTTGTTGAAGAAAAATGGTACCTTGAATTTAAACCTCTTATTCTCTACTGGATTATGGTTTCTCGAGATATTTTCGGAGGGAGTTACATTCCAGGTCCAAGATTTTGCATTGCCGGGCTTCTAGTCTCAGATATTTGATTTTTATCTCAACAGCAGATGCTTTTCTATTGCTTTTCTGTACTGGTTACAAAACATAGATAGTTATTTAGTTAACTTAGATAATCTGTTTTTCATCCTAGCTGACTATAGGAGCATATAAGACAATATATAGATTATTGACTATTTTAGAACATCTTAGATGTTCTAATTTTTTTGAACTCTTATATTCCTCATATAATATTGAAGCTTTTTCATTCCGGGAGAAAAAAGATATTCCAGATATGCATCCTTAAACCATAATCTAAACTCATAAATATTCTAGGTATGCATCTTTAAACCATATCTACCCAGTTCGGCCTCCTGTCCAGGAAAATTCGAAAATACGGGAGTGCGATTCAGTTGGGCTTTAAATTGGAAATTCGAATTCGGTACGTTCTATTTCTTTGATAGAAAAGTAAAAGATAAAACCTTTTATTAATTTTTTTTTAATAATAAATGGCATGTTACAAATATTATTATTATTCTGGATTTTGGTAAAACAAAATTAATATAAATTTAATATTAATTTTTTTTTAATCCGTCAAGTTTGTTTTTAATACAAAATTTACAAACTTTAATATTAAAAAATAGAAATTTTTTATTATAAAAAGTGGTTCAAATTGGTAAAGGTTTTTGTTAACAAAAATTTTAATATTTAAAAATAAAATAAAAATTTATTAACAAACTTATATAAAAAATAAAATTTGGAATTTTTGTTAACCAAATTTAATATTTAAAAATATAAATTTTTATATTAAAAAAGTATAGTGAACAGTAATAGATATTAATAAATTAATCTTACAAAAAAATGAATTTCATAATGAAATATATTTGAAGATAGTAAATTTATACTTGTTAAAATAATAAATTCGGATAATAAAGAATAATAAATGTTTTATTTATAAAATATATATTTTTTATTTTTCTATTTAAATTTCATTCAATGATATTTTTTTAAAATTTGGTAAGTATGTTAGGAACATTCTAAGGTTCTTCTTTCTCTTTCTCACTAACTAAAGTTTGGATGTACTTCTACCCCTGTCTGGTTTCAATTAAGTAGAATATGTTTTCATTGGAATCTTGTCTTACGTTGTTTTAACTATTAATTAATAATATTGTTGAAGTGTTATATTAAAATTTAGGATTTGAAGTTTGAATTTTTTTTTTAATATATTATTTTATGATTTTTCGAATACTGTAAATATTGTCTATTTGTCCTGCTTTAATCAAGCGCACATATGTTATGGGATCTATATTGAAATCATGGACCAGCAGGGGTCTCGACCTGCAATTACTTGTCTTTTTCTCGGCTTTGCTAGGTTTGACGTACTAAGATGGTTGTTCGAAAAACAGTAGGGTTTTTCCAAAAAGATACAAGTGTCTCGATTTAAGCTCTCTCCGGGTAATAAATCTGCAAGCATTTCTATCGTTTTGGACCAAGCAAAGAGTCTTGGCCCAAGCAGCAAAAGGAAAGAGACTCAAACCATAGATCCAACACATTTTCTTGCTCTCATATCGCCATTGAAGGTTGCTAGCATCTCCTTTGTTGGTGGTTGGTTTGATTTTTCCTCTAATCTTTTCTGGGTATACCAATTCCAGGAACCATAGCCGTCAATGGTAAGTGCATTACACATTTTGTTTTGGGTACTGTTTGTTGATTAAAAAAAATTCAAGAGTTTATTGAATTTGTAGTTATAATTTGCTTGTAATTTCTTTCTCCCTCTATTTGAATCCAATTGGTGGCATTCATTTCTTATAATTTTATGGTCTGGCTAATTATTATGAGTTGATTTAGTACTATCGAATCAGTAAGAGAGCTTATCTCGAGTGAAAGTTAATCTCTTAATGAAGAAAAATATACATCAAAAGTATTATAGTTTTCTGATCTTAACGAAAGATTTTTTTGAGCATATCCACTTTTTTTTGGGCACTAAGAACATCTTGGGCCAGTAAGTGGTAGAAAGGCAGCTCATAGTCAATCATCGTGGCTGCTCATTGTCGGAAGGTCAATAGCCATCATTACCAGCCAGTAATTGTTAGTTGGTAGCTTGGAGAGATTCCAAACTCATCAATGTTCTTTTTTTTTGTAAGCTATGGTAGTTCCTTCTTTTTCTATTTATAAAACAAGTTGTTCCGTGTACAACAGTTTGGTGGCTTCAACTTGTCCATATGGGAAACCAAGTCTGTTGGCCACCTGAGTTTGTTATATGCCATCCAGAAACAAAATTTAACCAATCTTTCAATCCTAGCTAAATAAACTTCACATTTGGAAACACTCTTCAGGTTTTGAACTAACATAAAACACTAGAAAAGAAAATGTTATCCGCTAAATGTTCAAAACTAGAAACTAAAAAAAAAAATATTCCTTTCGATCATCTTTGTCAGAATCCACAGTAGCTGGTGTGGCAACCGAGTCACCTGGCTCCATAAAACGTTGTTGGATCTCATCCAACTTACTATCTTGCATAATCAAGATAATTTGCAAGTTTTTCATGTCCTTTCTGATATTGGGCATACACTGAGCTATTTCTGCCATCTCTCTTGCCGCCTGCTCCAGGGCTTTGGCCAGTAAGCGCTTCATAACTCAGTACACGTGCAAGGCTTGTCTGTATAGTGTCATCCTACCTCTGGTATGGCCTGGGTCAAGGACAATATCCCCCTATTCTTCCATCTTTGACTCAGAATCTTCTTCCATGACACTATCCTCCATTTCCTGTATAAGCTAACGAGTGTCGGCATCTGTCCCTTCTCTGTATGCGCGAGTGGCTTCATGGACAATCGTCTTGCTATATTTCCTTCCTCTTCTCGGACCAGCTAGTGTCGAAGTTGTAGGATCTCCTCTGCACGGTTGGCTCTAGCATCCTCTACCCCCACGACCGCGGCCTCTACCCAGGTGAGCCATTTTTTCCTTCACTGATTCCTGATTACAGTTATTAACAACAAACGTTAGCTTTCTAGGAATTTCTATCTTCCCATAAGCCAGCATGTCCTTATCGCTTAGCATTCCTTCCCCACTCTAGCCTCCCCCGTCACTCTAGAGAATCGATGGTCTATCCCCCCCTGGACTAAGGTTGGTGGTCAAGCCCTCTACCATCCTGTCCTTCGCATGGGTTTCAACCTTGGTTTTCCTGGGCTAACCCTTTTCCCTATTAATGCATCCCCCTGGTATGCCTATACTCTGTTCCTCACGTTGCCTCTCAATGCAGTCCTTAGACTTGCACAAACACAGCCCCCCCCTGCGAGTCTCAGCTTACCCCCCTCCTCCAACATACTATGCATGACAGAGTGAATTGTAGAAGGTAAGCCAAAGGAAACATACCCGGAATTGATCTCGACCACCGAAGATCCCTTCGCCTGCGCTACCCTATTCCCCTCTTTCCTTCATTGCAAACTAGGTTCCCTTCCTACCCTTGCCACTCTCATGTACCCCTTCCCATCTACCCTACATCCCATCCCACTACCGCCGTCATTTCTTCACACCTCTCCACCCACACTCCTGCCACTTCGCTTCCTTGAACTTCCCGCTATCATGCAGGATGCCACCACGTCCGGTTGATCCCAATTGAGGGTAGTAGGTGGCCATCCTGGCCATGCTCTCTCCTGCGCTGTCCTCCTGCTCGTATGCTCCCCTTTCATCACCCCAATTGAGGGAAACTCATCAATGTTCTTACCTGTGACACAATAGCTCATTTTCTCATCAATGTTCTTACCTGTGACACAGTAGCCCCTTTTTTCTGTTATTGTTGTAGTTCTGCAGTTTTCTTGTTTTTTTTATTGATAAGACAAATCCTTCCGTTTGCGTTTGTATTCATCATTTTTATTTGGCAAGTTGGCTTTATGGCTGCAAGCCTAGAGACATCTGGTAATATTCTGCATGTAAGAACTTCCAAAAGCATAGTGTGCTAATCATTGAAGGAATGCCTTTTTACATTATTTAAAAGTGACAAATCACTTGTTTACGTAGTTCACACTAATAATTTGCTTGTTTATGCAGACAAAACGCTAGAGCCACAAAACAGGCTTGGTTCGAGGGTCACCCTACATTCTTTTTCTCCATAGGCATGTTTTTTTTATAGTGAATCTAATTATACACTTCAGGCTCAACATTGTTCACAAAAATTTGTAATACAGTAGAGTTGAAGTATGCTTAAAACTGCTTACCTTTTGCTGAAAGGTTAAGTGTTTGAGTTCCCTTTTGAATATTCGCCCCGCTCGCCTATGTTCTATATGATGACTTCTTCGGCTGTTGTTTAGAGGATAGAGGATATGCAGCAAATGTAACATGAAATTTCGTAGATAGCTCGACGGCCCTACCGATGTTTGGATGTTTTGGAGCACACAAATTTTGAGAAGCTCGTGTGTTATATATATATATATATATATGAGACCGCGGATAATAACCCTTGATATCTGACAAATACATCAGCAGGGACAACCACAGGAGATTAGATAGCACTCACCGGCGGGATGCCGAAATGCATGAGGGATCTGGTTCAAGAAAGGATTGTCTGGGTTGGCTCATGAACAAGGACAGGGCCAGAAAGCATGGCTTTATTCATGCCTATATAGGTGGCACATTGAGGTGATTTTTTGAAATAAAGCATAAGTTTTGTTATTAAATGAAAACATTTACTCTCAACTAGTTATTGTTTGTGAATTAATATTTATTGTTTTCGAGTAATGTGAATATTAGTTTAAAAATGTTAAAATGCAAAGCAAATGAGTAAATATAATATATAGTTTTGTCTCCCTACCTGGGAAAGAGACCAAATAAAATAGTGAAAGCATATGTGCCTACAAATTTTTCATATATATATTTCGGAAGACTAACAAACAAATAAGAAAAATTAATATTTTAACATCGCATATCAATGAAAATAATCACTACACGGCAAAGACTTAACCCAAAAAGACTAACAAACAATTAAATTAATATTTTAACATCACATATTGATTACAATAGTCCCAGCCAAACCTGTGGCAAGGACTAATAATTAGGTCAATAGGCCTTCCTTTGGATGAGCTTTTTCGTCTACCTTTTGTTTCTGTGATTGACATCTGGTGTGCACCTGTAACTTGCATATGATTGACATCTGTTGTGAACTCCAACTGGCATCTAGTTAGGTGGATATCGCTTTCATCTCTTCCTGTTCTCTTCCACAGCCTGCTGCACAACCTGCTGCAATGTTTTCGGGTTGTTCCACTACGGAAATACGAGGTGACAAGCGTGTTACTGATTTTCTTGATGGTAACTAACCTCACCACTGCTCTGGCTGTGGTTGCGGCTGTAGCTCCATCTCTTGGTGGATCTTGTTCGAGTACTCTTACGAATTTATCTCTATGTCTCAATTTCATCATGGGAATCGACAAGCAATGGGCCAAAGATTGCTACACCACCCTCAAATCCGTCGTTATTGATGACGTTGTGTGTCTCTGTGAGCTTTTTACCAGTAACAATCCGTTAGGTCAGCCGATTGACCAGAAACAAGCCCTAGCCATGTCATGCTCATGCAAAGTCACCACTCCGCCTCTCAGTGAATGCAACGGTAAGAGATTTCTACTAACTCTGTTTCTGTGGGTGTTTTTTCTGATATTCCAGATGGTAAGTTGCTTATTTTTGGTTTAATTTTTTGGTTTTCCGGCAGCTATTGGTATTCCCGTTGCTACTCTTGTAACAACACCAGGCTCTACGTCTCCTCTGCCTAAGGGCGTTCCTCCAACAAACTCTAGTGGTACAAATAGTACGACCACGCTTGGAACGAGTTCCTCTCCCAACGAAGGATCTGTGGGTGCTATTTATAATTACGTTGGGTTCATTTTGGCGGCAATTTTAGCCGGAATTCTGTGCTCTTAATTCTTTTGTAGTGATATCTGGTTAGGTAGTTAGATGCAGAACTACATTGTTACAGCCCTGCAGTGTATTCATTTGAATTCTTTCATCTTGTGGAGAGTGGATAATATGTCTGAAAATTAGCGACCGTGTCGATGTTGTTAGATGTGATTAGGGTTTTATTTCTTGATATAGATGCAACTGTTTCTCCGTTATTCTTTTATTTCTTCAATATATGTTGTCAAATTATACTTAGTCATGATCTCCTTTTATTGTTCAAGTCATTATATTTTTATTATAATTTTTTCTCAGAATTTAAAATATAGATTAATTTATTGTTTATTATGTGCATGGCTTTATTCCAAATTGCATGAAACATTTATACCTTCCAAATGTCCATGACTTTACAATCTTTGACTTCAAACATAATTTTATGTTGTTATACATTTATATTGGGTTATTTTTATCATTTTTATTTGCAAATAGCTTGAAGAAATTGGAAAAAAAAAATTGAACGCTTTATAGGTTAGATGTTATAAAGTAAACATTGCAATTTTTTGAATTTGAATAATGAATAAAGATCACAATTATAATAAAAAGCACTGAAACAATTTTAACTTCTGAATTTAATATTCACAGGTCCAAGAGGAAGATAGAAAAAGACGCTTCTTGCATTGAGAGGTTAAATTTACAGTTTTTTCAACGGAATTAGTCCATTGTGGAAGTAAATGCAAGGTTGAGGACACAGAATCAACTTCTACAACAGAATCTTCAAGAGCAACTTAGGTGTCCAGACAAAGTCTTGGGAACTTAATCAATAGTTTATCATTGTTTTTTGGAATCTTGGGTTTGTGTACATTGTATATATCATGAGAGCAACGTGGATAAATGATGATGTTTTTGGAGCAAACAGTGCGCAGCGGAAAATAAAAGACATACACATCATATATAATCATACACAAATGACACAATGATTTAATGTGGTTCACCCAACCAATCTGGGCTACGTCCACCAAACAGAGGCATCGACAATCTTATTATTAAACAGGAGATTACAATAATTTATTTCCTCACACACTCTCTACCATCATACCAATATCCTGTACGGGCATATATTTTTATAGCTAAGAGAATAAAACTGACTCATAAATTCTCTCACAACAAATATAGGATGGATTAACTCCTCCTCAACAAAATGGAGCTAATATAACAACAAATCCTATTGTTGTCATCTACATGAGATTTTTTCCCAATTTAATAAAACTGAAAATCTCAACAATCTCCACCTTGACAACAATTAGTTTGATACCCCGTTTATTTATTATTTTTATCTTTTCTGCAAGCCAAGAGAAGCCAAACACCAACGTAGCTTCTCTAACAAAACTGGTTTCATGAACATGTCTGCACAGTTCTCCTTTGTATGCACCTTTTCAAGAGAGACTCCCCTTTCAGTGATAACCT